>NDGM011047947.1:0-11307 GCA_002564305.1 Octomys mimax | reverse complement strand
GGGGGGGGGGCCTGCTAATCTGCTGTGGCTCCATTAGTAAGCCCCTAAAAATGTAACTGGGCCTTTACACTCTTGTCCTTCTGGAATGCCTCCACATCAGAGGAAAACTCTCACTCGTCCAGCCCCTGAAAAGTACACAGCTGGCACGTAGAAATCTGGGCACATATGAGGGCAACCACTTATACACGTGCACATCCATAGCTAAAATGTTTGCTTCTTCTAGCACTCTCTTCTGATTTTCCAATAAATACAGGAAGGGCTTTTTGTTTTGACTGAATTATACTCTTATTAGATGCTGAACAATTGCTTGTTGAAAAGATACCATAAGAATAAAACTTGAAAATACACCACCCAAGCTGTCTGAAGTCCAAGATGCTGTCTTTTCCCGGCACTGGAAGCCTTGGAACCAAGTACGCATGATGCTAAGGCCAAACTTCTGAAGTATCATTGTGAAACCCAAGCCCACAGCTCTGTCCTCCTCCAAGCAGTGGACTCACATGTGTGCATTTCAGCAGAGATTTAGGGATTGCTGAGGTTTTCCATGCTGCTTCCATGAAAACCAATACTTTTAAGTTTCACTCCTGGCTCCCAGTGTAAAGCTAAACTTAGAAATCAAGCTGGGTTCTGTATCAAGCTACACCACCTAACTAGTTGTGGGCAGGAATGTGACAATATAGACAATTCCAAATCTTAACTCTTGATTTTAATGAGCAAAGCAGACCACTAAAATTCAACCCTCCAGGTAATTTAACAAAAACAGAAATGCTTCAGAATGCATTTGGGTATTACATTTGGCTCTGAGGTTTTGATCATACAGCTATGGGGTGTGCTATTTACAACTCTGTACGTGAAAACTGTGCCACAGGGTATGCCATTCCAGCCCAAGTGACTGAAGGTTTTATTAAGGCATTCTTTTTTCTTATTTTATGTATTTGGTACAGAGTCTCATTACGCAGCTTTGACTCGTAGTGATTCTCTTGTTTTCAGCCTCCCTAGCACTTGGATTACAGGTGTGTACCACTATGCCCAGTCTCAGTGGCTGGCTTAGAGCACCCTGGGGTGGGGCTGGCACAGCATGTAGTGCCAGGGATCAAACCCCAGTCCCTGCAGTTGCCTAACTAAGCAAGCGCTTAGTCTGCTGAGCTACCTCACTGTTCCTTATTAAGTCATTCCAAAGCAGTTCCCAAGGGTTCTGCCTTTGTCTTGTGTGGAAATGCCTAAGGTGGAAAATGATCCACGATATCCCTTATACCTTTCTATTTACAGTAACTCTTCCCAGTCATCTTGTCTGGTGGATTGTCATTTTTATTGATAATGTTTGCTTATCCAACCTTAAAGGACCTGATGATTCACATACCTTTTTTCTTCCCAGAAAAAATTCTACATTGTGTATGACTCAGGTTCTAAATTTGAACGTCAGTAGGCACCTTACAGACATTTTAATAAGATAGAATTTCCCGAATCTGTTGCCTGACCTAGTTAAGCTACAATTTGTCAATCTAGAAAGTTAAATGAGTGTTTCATGAATTCAATCTGGAAACCATGACAAAGTTCTAAGTATGACCACATAAGACAGAGGTTGCCAAGGGCATTACTTTCCACCATACACTGAAGGAAAATTAAATTTTTTTCTCTATTTTTAGCAAACACCTGTACGTCACTGGATTGCACAGGCGCTTTATTCTGATCAGCCCAAATGCAAACAAGGCAGAACTAAAATGCCTAAGCAGCACTGTTAATGTCGTCCTGCATTAACACTGTCCTTGCTCATTACACAAAACTCCAAGTTCAAGTCAGTGGTCCCTTAAAGTTCTCTGTGTCCCAACAATTGGTCATCATTATTTTCTAGAAAAAATGTAAATGCATCTTTGGCTTGACTTATGAAATGATTTTAAACTTTTCCCCCAGTGAATACAAATTTGTTGACCTTCTGTAACAATATGCTTGAGACAATAAACTCGTAAGAAGGAAAGCTTTGTTTTGGCTAACAGTTATGGAAGTTTCAGTTCAGAGAAGGTTGGACTTGCCCATCTTGGGCTTGTAGTGAGGCTACACATTATGGCAGGAGCACAGGGCAGAGAAAGCCGCTCACCTGATGAAAGCCAGAAAGAAAGAAGAAAGGAAGGAAGGAAGGAAGGAAGGAAGGAAGGAAGGAAAGAAAAGAAAAGAAAAGAAGAGAGAGAGAAGGGATGAGGGTCTCATTAGTTCCTGCAGTGACCTACCTAACATCCTTCCACTGGTCCCTGCCTCCTCAAGGTTCTACCATTTCCCAATGATACAACAAACTGGGGGCTAAACCTTTAAAAACTAGGCCTTTGAGGACACTTCCCCACATCCAAGCAAGTAACACACTCTATCACTTTTTAAATGATCCTCCTTTAGAATCATTGCCTAGAATTCTATAGGCAGTCATTGTCTGTCTTACTGTACTGACAACTCAAGCTGCTGAATATTGCTCTCTAAAATGCTACACAAACATAAAAACACAAAGATAGAGAGAGCGAATCACAACACACCATAAGCTTAACCTATTACAGGTGGCACTGGTGAACCATCTGCATGACTCTCAGACACTGCACTAAGAGTATAAACTGCAAAAAGGGTTGGAAAGCCTTTACTGTATAGACCGGACTACATAGTTTTCAATTTGTGAGCCAAGATTGGTCTCTATAGCCACAACTCAATTCTACCACTACAGCTCAAAAGATGGCACAAACAGCACTTAAATAAATGGATACTCCAATAAAACTCTACAAACACAGAGTGTAGCTGTATTTGGGCAGCAGGCTCTGGTTTGCTGATGCCTCATCTAGTGTAAAATGAGGAAAAAACTACACATTTTGTTGTGAATCAGGAACAAGAATCCAAAAGAGGATACACATAAACACAAAAACAGTTCAAAGAAACAACTATACAAATGTGAAATGTGTTTCTGATGAAATAAAATAGCTAACAAGTGGTCTGCCAAAGTCTAAAAAGGCATGTATTTGCTGTTCTTACACAATACCATACTATGGTGATTAACGAGAAAAGAAAACCAACCTCAGAACATTCTACATCATCTCCTTTGAAATGCTTTTATAATAAAGGTTGCATAGTAATTTATGAATGAAGAGATAAAAGGGGAAAGGAGATGACACCTACAAAGTAAGAGAAGTGAGCACTGATGTCAAGAATAAAGGAATGACAGAATTGCATCACTTAGTGCCTTATACTGCTAGAGGTCCTGTTTGCTTTAATTCTCCATTCTGTAAGTGTTTCCTATACCTTTCTATTTTTGGTTCCTTTTCTATTCAAATTGCTACATTTTGGAAGGTTCTCTTTATATACCACATTGTGGTTTCTACAGTTCTGAAATGATGCAAGAGTCAGCATTCCCTATGAATGCCCTCTGGGAAGGCTACCATCCACATTTATGACAAAAACATTACAAACAAAATCCACATCAAGTGCCACAGATGCCACATTTCACATCCTGGTGGTTACTTCCTTTGAATACCAACATGAACACGAAATGAACAATCCACCAAGCTTAAATTTCAAGGGTATCTTTAAAAAAGCATGCCATCTGCTTCTTCAAAGCAAAACAGAAGCTGAAAGGGCCTCCTTTTCTAGCACTAGCAACACAAAATATTAGGTCATAGTGAATTTGATCACCAGCGAGCAAGGCGTCTGCCTTCTTTTGTTCCTTTTGTCTTGATTGCTACAACATTAGTCAAGTGTTAGTCCATCTGAAATTATTCACTCCCTTCTCAATAGTTCCAAATCAACTTTACATGCCATGAAAAAGGCCCTACATACCCCCTTCATTCATAAAAGTGCAACTTGTGAATCAAACTGCTCTATGGTAATACCTAAACGACTCTTTTCATCATTTTGAATACCTCCCTACCATGAATCTCAGGGTATTAATATATTTGACTTAGGAGTATAACCTTTGGGCCAGTCTCTTAGTAATCAAAGCTTCAAAAGTTGTCAGTATCAGACTCATATAGCAAATGAATTTTAAGTCTAATGCGCCCAACTCTGCAGTTCATACAAAATGATGAAATGTGAAAATTAGGTAAACTATAATGCCAGAAGTATTTTCATCCAGCCTGAAAATCAGGTTTACGCTTTCTCTCCGTAGAGATTTTTCTAAATATTTCCCTTTTGCTTTAACTACCCTAAAAAGTGTGTATTATTTTAGCAGTCCAAAGAATCACTAAAGGAAAATGAGACATTAAAATATGGATCTTTAAGATGTTATGAAAGGTAGCGCACAACCCCAACACATGTTATTGTTTTCAATGAAGACGTGAAAAGAGGGAACAAGTGAAGATGATGTTACTAACCCTAGAAAAAGAGGTCAGAGCAGATCACAACGATGTTGGTTTGTAACATCATTTTGGTAAAGGAACGGTGGCAACCAGTTGCCTCTCGCTTTGCGACTGTCCCTGTCTGAATGCTCCACTGTATACGAACAGAACACATATGAGCTGCTCATCCTCTAAGCTGGGTTATCTACACGACTGGTACCAGGAGACACTCATTAAAGTGCTCTAAACACATAACAACACACAAACACATGTGAGCATTTTAACACGTTACCGATATATATTTATGTATTTTTTATTTTAGTAGAGGGTTTACTGGATCCCACTACACAGATCAGACGCACAGTGGTGATCCTTCTGTTTTCAGCCTCCCGAGTGCAAGGGTTACAGGCGTGCGCCACCATGTCCAGTGTTGGGCACTGACTCAGCATGCCCTGGTGGGGGGGCCAGCACGGCATGCTGGGGACCAAGCCCCCGTCCCTGCACCTGCTTTAGTCCACTGAGCTATCTGGCTAGCCCTGGTCATCAATATTCCACTGAGAATGCCTATCACACAAACTTCATTTCTTGTTAATTCTCATCAGAGTCAAGAGAACTGCTTACCGTTCCACTTCCATTTCTCTCTGCTTGGCTTGCATCCACCCTTTTCCAGTCCTACACTGGAGCTTCACCGACTCACATTCTTTTCTTAGAAAGAAAAGAAAAAATCGGCTCAAACTCACCTCCCTCAGGAAATAGAGCTGAGGTAAAATGGCAATTAGGCAGTAGGTAATGCTTTTCAGTTTTTATTGGCTGGCAGGAAGCAAATGCATGGAACGCATAGCGATTTGTTGTCCACCAACTCCTTTAGAGAAGGCTCTCTGAGCAGCCTTCTCCAGAACCGCAAACTCCTTTAGAGAAGGCTCTCTGAGCAGCCTTCTCCAGAACTGATCCATATTGCTCTATTAGGGTCAGGAAGAATTTTTACTGGAGCTCTGTGGAAAAACCAACAACTCACTTGGGTTTTCTACAAAATTGGTTAATGTGTCTCCGTCTCAGGGAGTTCTGTCAAAACAACCCACAAGCACTAATAGTTGGTCTCTCTCCGTCTCGCCAGAGTGAAGAAGCCATGGAGTTCTCTCCCTTCCAACTCAAAACTGGCCTCACAGCTCTGGAGCAGAGAGAAACCCCAGCTGCTACTTTGCAAAAGTTAGGGCTGAAAATATAAGGCCTTCACATGACACTTATCTGTTACTTCCTTAGAGGAAACGTGAAATGCCTTAATTAACTCAACGTGCCTGAAACCCAGAAAAAAAAAAAAAAAAAAAACATTTAAAAAAGAAGTAAACCATTGAAAACACAGACTTGATATATACACTGAAATGGATTTAGATGAAATTTTACATTGAAAAATAAAAACAAAGTATAGAGGGAAAAGGCTATTTCACTTTATATTTAACAAAAGTTATAATTACCTTTGCTGGCCACCTGGGAATGAGAAAATAATCAAATTCTTATTTTCTTATACTATTTCTTCCTTTATATTTCATCTTTTGGCTTGTTAGTTGGCTTTCATAATAAAATAAATTTTAACAATGCTAGTCAGAATAAAGATGATCATTTCTATTAGCAATTGAAAAAAATAGCTTTTTTATTTTAAAAAGGAAAAAATAAAGCAAAATTTCAAAACAAGGTAACAGGAGAGTAACAATGGTTAATATACTTTGTATCATGTAAATTATTCAGCATACAAGACATAGGTATTTATTCAAACAACACTAGCACAAACCTTTCTTTTCAATGAACTAAAACAAATTAGTAGTATAACTATCTTAACTATCATATATATATATATATATATATATATGTATAT
Source organism: Octomys mimax (assembly GCA_002564305.1). Taxonomy (NCBI): domain Eukaryota; kingdom Metazoa; phylum Chordata; class Mammalia; order Rodentia; family Octodontidae; genus Octomys; species Octomys mimax. Next base: position 5,139 of record NDGM011047947.1, on the reverse strand, counting down.
ATATAACATATATATACATATATATTTTTTTCTTGCTTTTCCTTTCCTTCTTTTCTCCTTTTCCCCATCACAGTTGCTCTCTCCTTTTGAACAGTTTCTTCCCATTTTACAATATTTATTGTACATTTTGGATCTTATTTACTTTCAGCTTCTCACACTAGAGAGAGTATGATGTTTACACACGTGCATCTGGTTTATTTCCCTTATGAGTATGGTTTCCAGTTGCATCCATTTACCCATAAAAGTCCAGTTTCTCTTTTCTTTTTTTATGCCTGAGTAACACTCCATGGTAGAAAAGTACCACATCTTTTTTATCCATTCCTCAGTTGATGGGCATTTGGATTGTTTCCAAGATCTAGCTAATCTAGATCTAATCTAGCTAATCTAGCAAATCGTGCTGCTGTAAACATGGATGCACATATATTACTGTGGTACAGTGTCTTTAATTCTTCTGGGAAGATACTGAGCAAGAGAATAGCTGAGTTTTGACAGAACTCCCTGAGACAAAGATGCATTCAACAGTTTTGCAGAAAACCCAAGTGAGTTGTTGGTTTTTCCACAGAGCTCTATGGAGACCTCTAATCTCAATAGAGATTAGAGCTCAAATGAGACCTCTAACCCTAGTTTTTTGTTGGGGAATCTCCACATTGATTTCCACAGTGGTTTTACTGGTCAACACTCCCACCAATGGTGGAGAAGAGTTCCTTTTTCCCCACAGCCCCTCCAGCATTTGTTATTGGTTGATTTTTTGATAATAGCCATTCCTTCAGGGGTGAGAAGGCATCTCAGAGTTGTTTTAATTTGCATCTTTTGAAAGACCAGTGATGTTGAACATACTTTCATATATTTATTTGCTGTTTGTATTCCTTGATCTGAGATGTATGTATTCATCTCAGATGTCCATTTGCTGATTTGGATCTTTAAATATGGAAGGTCTGATATTTTCAAGTTCTTTACATGTTCTCAATAGTACTTCTTGGGGCTGGGGAGATAGCACAACAGTTAAGTGCATGCTTGGCAAGTGCAAAGACCCACAGCCCTGGACACACCAGCCGTAGTGAGACCTTGTATCATAAATAACATAAAGAAAGAAATGAATAAAGAAATAAATAAATATTTTCTAAAATAGTAATCCTTTGAGGGACAGCTGGCATTTTTTTTGTTTTGTTTTGTTTTGTTTTCCCACATTGTAGGTTGTCTCTTTACTGTGTTGGTGGCTTCTCTTGCTAGGCAAAAGCTTTTTAATAAGATCAGATCTCAGCTGTTGATTCTTTGTAATAGTTCCTGTGTGACTGGGGTTTTATTCCTAAAGCCTTTACACACACTACTGTCTTCTTAAGTTTTACCTATTCTATCTTCTGGCAGATTTAATGTTTCTGTTTTAGTGTATAGATCTTTGATGCACTACTAATTTAGTTTAGTGCATGATGAAAGATATGGACCTAGTTTTAATCTTTGGCATGTGGAAAGTCAATTTTTCCAGTACCATTTATTAAAAAGAGACTACCTTTCTTCCAGTGAATGTGTCTAACACCTTCGTCAAAGATAAGGTGGCTAAGTATGCCTGGAGTTGTTTCTGTATCTTGTAATCTATCCCATTGATCCTCAGGTCTGGTTGTTTTGTTTTGTTTTATGTTTTTTGCCAATGCCACACTTTTTATCACAGTAGTTTTATAGTATAATTTCAAGTCAGGGATTGTGGTGCCCACTGCCTTGCCTTTGTTGCCCAGAACTGCCTTAGCTATTCTAGGACTCGCCAAGTTCCAAATGAATTATAGGATTGTTTACCCTAATTCTGTGAGATATGCTCTTGGAATTTTGATCAGAATTGCATTAAATCTGTATAACAATTTTGGAAGTACGGGCATCTTCACAATATTGGTTTTTCCTACTCAAAGCAAAGGATATCTTTCCATTTTTTAATATCTACTTCAATCTTCTTTTTCAGAGTACTGTAGTTTTGAATGCAGAGGCCTTTTACATACTTCATTATATTGATTCCTAGGTATTTCATTTTTTTAAGGCTATTGTGAAAGATGTCATTTCCCTAATTTCTCTCTGAGCTTATTACTCATATATAAGAAGGCTATTGATGTTTGAGGGTTGACTCTGTATCTAGTTATGTTACTGAATTTGCTTGTTAAACCTAGCAATTTTTTAGTGGAGTTTTAGGTGTTTTCTATGTAGAATATCATGTCTTCTACAAGTAATGATAATTTAACTTCTTCCTTTCTTATCATTATTCCTTTTATTTCTTTCTCATGTCTAATGGCTTTGGCAAAAGTTTCCAGGACTGTGTTGAATAAGAGTGGAGTGGACTAAAGCACCTGCTTAGGCAGAGCTCAGGCCTGGGGTTTGATCCCGGGCAGGTGTGCTTGCCAGCCCTGCCCCCAGGGCGCACTGAGATGGTGATTGAGACTGGGCATGGTGGTGTGTGTCTGTAATCCCAGCGCTTGGGAGGCTGAAAACAGGAGAATCACTATAAGTCCAATCTACGTAGTGAGACCCTGTAGACCCTGTCTCAAATTCATAAAAAGTAAAAGAGTGGAGACAATGGACATCCTTGTCTTGTTCCTGATTTTAGAGAGACAGCTTTCATTTTTTGTCCATTTAGTATGATGTTGGTTGTTAGTGCATCACCGATGGCTTTCATCAGATTGTAATAAAGACCATCTATTCCAATTTTCTGTAGGGTTTTTAGCTATCTTCACATGGCCATTTCTATTAATCCTACAATATTTTTTATCACTTTAAAAGTACTAAAAAGTAGTCATTGTCTTTTGTTTCTTCAACAGATAATTCATCTAAATCTGCTAATTCCTTGTTTATTACTACTTGTAAAACTCAACGGTCCTCCAGTGTCACTTTCATTCATGAAATCTTGCATCTTTCACAAAACATACATTCCTATATAGAATAAAGCTGATAGAGGATGGACACTGCTATTCATACAGACAAATAGCAAGCAAGGAGAGAATATAGATGTGGTTAGCTCAAGTGAATATTTTTAGCTTTGTTTTCCTACTAAATCTTTATAATTCCAGGAACTCAGCCACGGATGCTCACTCTCCCACTCCCCCCTCTGCTGGGACCACCATATGGTGGGCTGCGGTCTCATCAGACCACCAGAAGCTTCCATGAATCTACTAAAGTCTGCTGCCTGTGCAGCTCAAAGCAAGCATAATCACAGAATTCACACCTAGAGCAAATAGGATAATGAAAAACAGCACAAAGTTAATTCATGCAACATAATTTTCCAGGAAGTAGAAAAAAATCAAGTTAAGAAGAAAAAGAAAATGCAGGCTGGGGATGTCGCTCAGCAGCATAGAACCTGCCTGGCAAACACCAGGCTCTGAGTTCAATTCCCAGTAGCAAGCCACTAAAGTCAAAGGAAACTCATTCTACCCTATTGGTGAGATATGCCACCATGAATTTTAAATGTTACTGAACAAAATGCTCTGAAATGCGGGTGTTGGACTAGACAATCATCTAGCATACAGGAAGATTAAAGGATTAAAATGAACTAATACTGTACTTCCTAAAACATGCAGACTTCCACACAGTGCCATAAACTGACAGCAAAGTGTTATAAGAAGGCTAAATTTAGATATAATAATCTAAAACCACTATTGATAAAAACAGTGTTGAAATAAGTGTAAGCCGTGCTAAAGATCAATAAGCATCGTCAAGGTTGTGTCAGGGGACAGGCTTCCAAAACAAAAAGGACCAATTCAAGATATACCAAAACTGAGCCAAACTGTTTATGCTAGAACATGTGTTGGATGCTTAACACATGGATCTTTCACCAGAAGGAAGAGCTTAAGTCATTCTTTACAGAATTGAGATCCAGCTTTAAAGAAACCAGGTCAAGCATGTCTTGCAAGGAATGTTTCAACGATCATCACATGAGTGGCCAAGCATCCAAGGAGGCCTAAAACTAGGACTAAACTCCAGTTGCAGTTCTCAGAGGGCCTGGGCTGGCCACATGCATCTCTGGCATCCCAGCAATATGGTATTGTAGCAATATAAAAGATGAAACCTGCTCAAGGTATCCCTAAAATACTTGGATGGTCTGAACAATACTGAGAACAAATGTACAAAAATTTAGATCCGAAGTGGCTTTAGTGCCTGGCTACAAGGTCCAGTCCTGTCTGATTGGCTCTAACAAAAGTAAAGGCATGGGAAGTAACAAAGCATGTGAGTGACCTCTGATTTTCTCCCAAAGAAAGCTTAGGAGACATGGTGGGTGGTCCTAGGATCTATGACAACCTTCCAGGTGGATTTTCCACCATACTTGCAATGAAACCAAATTAAACATGGCCTATCAAACCTTCTGAGATGTGGCCCTAGCCTGCCAGTCTGGCTCTGTCCCCTACCACTGCCCCGTATGCCACTGCAGCACACAGACACAGGCCAAAATGCATCCCAGAGCACTCTGCACCTGCTGCTCCAGGAAGTACTCTCCCTAGATCACACACCTTTCTGAGCCCTAGCCAGGCACATGTTCAAACACTATTCTTGCCAAAAAAAAGGCTCAGCCTGCCCTTTCTTCCATTTCCTTCTGTAGTATTATATTTTCTTTGTGGCCTTTTGGATTATACCACTTGGTTTACTTGACTATCATTTGTCTCTCCCATTATACTGATCTATACTGCCTGAAGACCAAAAATTACTACTGTCTCATTCAGCAATCTGTTTTCCAAAAATATATCTCATCACATAACATGCTTCAACAAATAAATATTTCTGGAATGAATGAATAGGACTGTGTCATTGAATTAATAAAAATACATCTTATCAAATGATGAAATATCAAATAATAAGTGATCTTGATAAGACTAAAGTAAACCAAACCCACAGGACTAATCAAAGATCTGATGTTTGAGTGCACAATTAAATAAAACCTGTTTGGTAAAACTATCTGAGTATGCTTCATATTTCCTGACTTTAAAATTCATATGGAATTGGGCTCTGGCTGTTACTAATCCAATTTGATTGGCCTTAAAAATTCACCAAAATCTTGATTCTGCTCTAAGTCATCAAAAATTGATTGAGACAGGCTGGGAAGATAGCTCAGTGGCATAAACACCTGCGTGGCAAGCAAAAGATCATGAGTTTGATCCCTGGTACCACAAAAAA
>NDGM011047939.1:0-16486 GCA_002564305.1 Octomys mimax | reverse complement strand
CCTAAAATTCATTCTTCGGTTTTAGAGAACACGAACTCATTCAGGCCAGGTTGGAAATTTCACGTCCCTATATCAATAATGCCCTGCCTTGGAGCTAGCCATTTATGGGTTGACACCTCTACAAACTGTGAGCTATATAAACCTTTACTCCTTTAACTTAGGATGTTGGATATTTTGTTTCAGCAGTGTAAAAAGTAATTAAGACATAGGGTGAGGACTTTCTCTTACTGAGGTCTGTATTTTCCGGCTCTAGCATATAAATCTATTCAGTAGATATTCAATGAGTGTTGGATGAACAAAGGTGAACCTGCAACAGCTTCCTTATCCGTACATAAGGGGTTGGTCCAAAGGAGCTGCAAAAAGGGTCTTTTTAAACTCCTATTACTCTAGTGTTCAAGAGTGACCCATGGTGTTCCTTATTAAGGCTCAAGTGCAGATTGCAGCCATGCCCGAGGAAGTAGCTGACCCCATAACCATCCAAGACACTCTGGAGAGAAGCTGGGACAGCATTCGTTTGGTCATTCTTTGCCCCCAGCTTTTCAGGAAATAACCAGTACTGTCTGGAAAAAGGGAAATCTACCTTCCCACACTCCATCCGCTTTCCAGGAAGAGCACTGTGTGGTGTGGGCACCAAACCTGTTCCAGGCTCCTAGGGAGAAAGTACCATAGCTTTCCTGTTCCCTGAAAAGCATTATTTTCTACGCGTGCTAAATGCTTCCTTCCCAGCCAGGGCAGAGAGCCAAAGATGCCCCTCGGGTCACAGTGGGCTTCACACATTGTGGGGACGCCACCCACCAGCTTCACCAGCTGAGCAGCCAGCCGAGCAGGTGACCACCAGCACGCGGAGTTAGTTACCTGGCACGGGGCGGGGCGGGCATCGGGGGTGGGGCGTTGCTGGGATCCTTCGCCGTGATTGGTCAGTGTCGCGCCTGTCTCCATGTGCAGTGCGGAGGCACAACATTCAAGCCCGGGGGCGGGGCCGGCGCGCGCCGGGAGGAAGCGGCCTCGCGGCAGCTGCTGGGCGTGGGGGCGGCGGCGGGCGAGGCCGAGGCGGCGGCTGCGGAGTAGGCGGCACCTCAGTCAGGGACCGTACTCCGCAGGGCCCCCTTGAGGGCCCATGGAGGCGACGGCGGGTGGAGGCTGCGGCTCTGGGCCGCCGCTGCTGCTGAGTGAGAGCGAGCAGCAGTGTTACTCCGAGCTCTTTGCACGGTGTGCGGGAGCCGCGAGCGGGGGCCCGGGTCCCGGGCACCCCGAGACCGCCAGGGTCGCCTCGGGCGCTGCCACCGCGGCCGCTGGACCCGTGGCCGATCTGTTTCGGGCGTCGCAGCTGCCAGCTGAGACGCTACACCAGGTAGGTCCCTGGTCCCCTTGTCTCTGTGGATCTGTGGCGACAGTGTCTGTGGAAAGATTGGGGTGACGGTGCTGCCCCAGTGACCCTGAGGACGCGCCTGGTCTCAGAGAAGGGGCTCTGCAGCCGGGGATGGCGGCGACGCCCTTGTCCCTCGGGGACAGCAGCCTCCTCTGCAGCTCAGCTGCCTGCCCAGGCTGGGTGCGCTCCTGTCTTCCTTTCCTGAGACTGTCTGACACTCCTTCCCCTCCCCCGGTCATTTCTGGGCTCTGCAGCCGCCCAGACCCAAAGTTTCCCCTGTTCTGAAAGTGATGTTTCCTTTGGCTGGTGTCTGCTTTAACCTCTGTCTGCGGCTCCTGCCCCCCCTCTCCCGAGTGGATGCTCAGAGTGCCTTGCTGGGATTTGAACTTGAAATGTGCGTGTGTGTCTGTATGACTCAGGGCCCAAGACAACATGTTGACCTGTCTCTGTATTTGTTATCTTATACATATCTACTATATATTTGTCCGCTAATATGTTTCTGATAATATTGAGCCAGAAAACCTTAATGGCTAGTTGCATAGTAGGGGCTCAAGGGGACGTTGGTAAAGTCAAGGCCAAATTCTTCATTTGAAGCTAGAGATTGACCCCAGAAGTCCACCATGGGGGACAGCTGCAGTTTCCCATTTTATCATGGCTTGCACTTGAAATAGAATGGGAAAGACATGTCATAGCTACCTCTTTTTGGCTGCTCCATACCTGAAAAGGTTGGGGGTGCCGTGGAGATGAGGAATGATAGCAGATAGAAGGTGCTGTTTTTGTTTAGTGCCTTCCTTGAAGCTTGGAGAACAACTACTTGATAAGCCCTTTGTCTGTCATTTGATGTCACCGAGCCCTAAATGGTGGAAAGATTGTTAATATCAGACCCAAAATATGAAATGAAGCTTTCCTGAAACAGCAAGATTATAAAAGTTATTAACATAAAATGAGGACTTAGAGTAGTGAGTGATATTTTAAAATCTTGTTCTGAAGGAGTACTGATGGTTTTGTGGTTCATTTCGTGTGTAGGGTTTTGTTTGTGTCGTTTTAAGACCATCTGCGTTTTTATGCTGCTAGAGCATGCATCTGTCCATATGTTTATCAGCATAAGTTTACTCTGTAATCTTTCATCTTTTCAACATTAAAATTTATGAAAATATAATTGGTATTGACAGAACTTTACATGGCTATTGATTCCCCCCAAAGTCCTGGGTATGTAGACAACTCTGCCCCTCCTATTGAGCAATTGAGCTGTATCAGGTAAAGAGAAAGTTGGTATCCTAAAACACAAACTGTAGTTGTTATGTGAGGCCTTACACAGCTCCCAAACATAATAAATTTGTTGACTGAGGCTATTGCAGCAAGTGCGATCCAGTCACCTGTTAAGGCTTATTTTGTTGTCTGTAACACATTGAGTGTGCTAAGAGGAGGTGGACATATTAAATGCAAATATGTTAGTTGAGGCTCCCTCAGGAATTCAGAAAAGGATTTCCTTGTGTTAGAACCATTGCACTACATATGATTTAAGAGGAACTGAGGGCATAGTGCTTTTGCGTGAACAAGATTATATTCTCCAGTTGAAAATTGCTTCATAACCTGGCAAAAGGAGATGTTCCTAGATTACTTAGAGTACATCTTTCAGAGCTTTGAGCTCTTTTACTTAGCTGAGCATGACAAAACAAATAATCCTTTTCCTTTAACCTCACAAAATTACAGCAACCTGATATTTATTCTTGATACAGGTGAAAGTGAATGTTAAAGGCATCCTGGACCAGGAAAACTAATCCTGAGAGAATCAGAACAAAGTCAACAACTGGCAGCCACCCAGTGTTAACCCATCACTTTGGTGGTGGTTGTGGGGTGTGTGTGTGTGTGTGTGTGTGTGTGTGTGTGTTTTGTGATCAGTTTAGTTTGCATTATCATGTAGTATATTAACCAGTTTTTAAAATGACAAATGTAGACATTTTCCTCCTTTCCCTGTTAAAAGGAAAGCTTTAAATTTAGATTTAAGTGGCCCAACAGGTATAACTGCTCATATGGAGACACTAAGCAGCCCTCATAGTTTCTATGGTAACACCCACATTTTCCTCTTGATAAGGATACGATTAGGATTACCATCATATACCAGAAGGTTACCTTGTTACCAAGAATAAATGTTCTATAATTAATGTTCTATAGTAATTTTATCTCCTATTTGAATTAAAAGAAAACTATTATACTTCTTTGTTACAGAGGTGAGCCTATAGCTATCTTAAGGTTTTTCTGTGGATATATGTAAATATAAGTATCGATGTGTACTTCTATGCATAAGTACTTGTATTTATAGATATAAAATTTCACCATATGCTGTAGGTGGGAAAAACATTCTCCAGAGGTCTGAAAGTTGAAGGGTTGGTCCCCAGGGCAGTGCTGTTGGGAGGAGGTGGAACCTTGAGGAGGTGGAGCCCAGTGGAAGGTTCCCTAAGCTGTCTGCTACGTGCCTTTGAAGGGACCTGCAGGGCCCTGGGCTCTTCTTTCTCTTTGTTTCCTGGCCAGGCCTTGAGCAGGTTACTCTCATGTGAGCTCTCTGCCATTGCCATCCAGCATCCCCACCAGAGGCCCAAATAATGGGGCCAATAGATTATGAACTGGAAAATTGAAAACTGTGAACCAGAACAATCTCCTCTCTCTCTCCCCCTCCCTCCCTATCTCTTTACCTCTCCCTCTCGGTCTCTTTCCCTTTTCCTCTCCCTCTTTCCTTATCCCTCTTTCCCCCTCTCTCTCATTGACCTTAACATGTTTTTCAATATTTCAATAGACTACTTTTTTCTGAGCAGTTTCAGGTTCATAGAACCATTAAGGACAGAGTATAGTGTGTTCCTGTCTGCCTCCTGCCCCCATGAGTGCATACTGATGGATTTGTTGCTTTTGATGAACCTGCTCTGACATTCTGCTGTTGCCCAAAGCCCCTAGTCTGCGTTAGAGTTCCTGTATTGTATGCATGCTATGGATTTGGACAAATGTACGACCTGTATCCACCATCACAGTATCACGTAGAATAATTGCTCTGCCCTAAAACTCTTCTGTGCTCTACTGATTCATCCTTCCCTCCACAGTGGTAAGCATGATCTTTTACTGTCTCCATCATTTTGCCTTTTTCAGAATGCTACATACTAGGGTTATTCAGTATGTAGCCTTTTGAGATTAGCTTCTTTCACTTACTAATATGCATTTAAGATTCCTCTGTATCTTTTCATGGTGTGGTGGCCCATTTCTGTTTATCCATTATCTGGATGTACCAGTTTATAAATATTGCTAACTTCTAAATTTTGACAGTTGTGAGCAGAGCTGTTATGATAAATGTCTCTATGTGGCTTTTCACATAGACCATAAGTTTTTAACTCATTTAGATAAATAGCAAAGAATGTGACTGCTAGGTCATATAGGCAGAGTATGTTTAATTTTATAAGAAATTGTCAGTCTTTCAAAGTGGCTGTACTGTTTTGCATTTTTACCAGAAATGAGTACAAGTCCCTGTTACTCTGTCTCCTTATTAGCATTTGGTATTATGAAGGTTTTGAATTTTGGCCATTATAATATGTGTATAATGGTACTTCATTGTTTTACTTTGTAATTTTCTGACAACATGTCAGTTGAGCACCAACATATGCGTAGTGCTTATTAGCCAGCTCAAATTATATTTTAATGTAGCATAGTAGCCTATTTTAAAGGAGCTCTCATCCTTTTATAGAGTATATTTTCATGTGCTGATTTATTTTTTTGTGCTGATTTATTTTAAAAGCAGGGTTTTAGTAGTAGATGGAAAACAGAATTCAAACACTTTTAAAGTAGAGAAAGAATATATGAATGTCTGAAAACAAGTAAGTGGTTTTTGTTTAATATTTCAAGAAAAAGTGGTGCAAATTAGTTCCCCAGGTTGTAAAATATTTCATGGACACTTAAAGGCTAGCGTTTTACAAAAAGGCATAAAGACTGGGTTTGGATTTGACATGATTTAAATTTCACTTGTGTGGCAAGCACTGTTCCAGCCACTGAGTTTACAGCAGTGAATCAAATGCAAATCTCTGGCCTCATAGCGCTTACACCCAATGTAAATGTTTTTATACTTCAGGGTTTTTATTTAGGTAAGAAAAGATTTGAAATATAACATCTGAATTAAAATATGTACCTCAAAGTGACAAACTTTATATTTGCACATAATGAATTAAACTGTATAGACCGTGATACCTATTAGGATGATGCCTTAGTCTGTGGGAATATTGTATACATTCCAAGACATCATTATCATTGTTTTTCATTTCTGTGATAGATAATTCTTGGATATCAAGAGGAATAGTTCTAAAACACTGTTGATTCCATATAATCAGGGGGAATCATTGAATAGGGAAAAAACCCAATAAATAATGCCTGACTGTTTAAGCACCTTTGAGTGAGATAAACAAGGAAACCAAAGCTGTGAGGAGTAGAGGATATTTTAAAAATCCCTGCATACAACTTCACCTTTGGGGAAAAATCATTTTTAAGTTTTCCTTTAAATCTTTAAAGCAGTTGATTAACCATTAAATGAAAGTATAGATTACAGACTAAAATTTTGTGAATGTTTTCTGGATACTAGTTTATTAGCCAGAGCTATTGATGGATTGATTGACTGGTTGATTGATTGGTGTTTCTGAGACAGGGACTGCTTATGTAGTGTAGGCTGGCCTTAAACTTGCAATCTCCTTGCCTCAACCTTGAGAATAGTAGAATTACAGGTGTGGGCCACCATGTCCAACTCCTAACCACAACTATGATTAAAAGTGCAAATGAACCATTTTTTATTTCTGTATCATATGACTTTGTAACATATTTTAGGAAGATATGAAGGCTATCATACTACAATAACTATGATTGTATGCTGTTTCAGACAGTATTTTTTTTCTAAAAGAAAATGCCAGTGATATAAAAGTATCAGAGCCACACCTTGGTCTGCTTAAAAGGAGGATATTTGCATCATAGTTATTTCTTGAATCTTATAATAAAATATTTCTGTGTTAGGTAGAGACTAGCACAACAAATAATTGTCTACCCACCACTCCATATGAGAAGTAAGACAGCCTAGCTAGAGTGAAAACTTCATATATTCTCCTTTCTTTACATTTGGGGTTACTGGGTCACTGTTGTCCTGAATTTGGTTTGAAGATTTCTTTTTACTTTTATTACATGTATGTTTATGGGTAAATATATGCATATTTGTATTTAAATAGATGCATATATTTATGTATGTGCATCACTGAAACATATTAGTTTGCACATTTTTTCAAATTCAAAACAAGTACTGTACTTTATGTAACCTTTTGCTACTTGCTTTTCCTCTCATTGTTATGCTTTTGAGTTTCATCATTGTTGACATGTACCTGCAGTTCATTTATGTTTCCTTTCAAAAAAAATCTTTATTACCTATTCTTACAGTGAGTCATCCTTATGGTGCTATAGAGAACTTTGTACCAAACGGAAGCAGGTGGCCCTTCTAATTTACATAGAATGTCACATCACTGGGGCACTGTTCTAAACATGTTCAAACATTAAAAATACCTTCATAGATAGCAAAAGACACACTGATATTCTTGAGGATGCTAGCAGACCTTTGAGTCAATTAGTTAGGCTTTCACGGGCTTTCTATTTTATTATCTTCTTAAATATGGAAAATCTTAAACAAACTAGACAGAATAATGCTTTAGACCCTGTTGTACTTGTCAGTCAGGTTCAGCAATCATTGTTACCTGGTGAGTTCCATTTTAACCTACATTCCTATCTTTGTTCCCTTCTCCTTTTATTATCCTGAAGCAAGTCTTAGACATGGTATGAGTCACAGAGTTTGTCTTTAAGGAAGAAATCTGGAGTTGGTAGAAAGGGAAAGGAGCATGTAGTGGTTTAAGATGGGCAGATAAGGTTCCTGTGGCCTGTAGTCAAATGGTAAGAGATAATTAAGCCACTGGCAGTTATTGGAAAACTGGTTTAGAATAGTTGGGTTCCAATGTCTTTTTTTTTTTTTTTTGGCAGAACTAGGGATTGAACTCAGACCCTTGCGCTTGCCAGGGAAGCGCTTATTCCACTGAGCAATCTCCCCAGCCCCAAGTTTAGAATAGTTGGGACAGCCAGTTCAGAGACTGAAAAAGTAATCAGCTGAAGTTGAATATCTAGAAATATTAGATGGTTAGTTTCATATCCCTAAGTAGGGACTACCCTAATTTAGGGGCATAGAAAATTGGTTGTGAGGAAATCTTGGGTTGTTTTGCTAATTGCGTTTAACTTTAGAAACAGAGTTTGCTTCCTTTCCAAAGTTTATCAAAGTATCTATTGTTTCCTAAAGGCAAGTCTCTCATATTTGATATTTATGGCATTTTAATCTTCATAGACATCTGTTGGTGGCAACCAATCAGCTTGGATTCCCTGGGGTACATGGCCCTTGCTGTTTTCAGACAGTCCCAGACAAACTGGGAGGGTCGGTCATATACTCTGTTAATTACTACAATGTTTATTTATTGCTCTGTAACCAGTGGGTACAAATATTGCAGTTAAATATAGCTCACATTTACTGTCTTCCAGTTTCTGTATGTTGGGTGTCTGGACAGGGCTTTTCTCGGTCCTCAATCAGGGTTTCCTAAAGATGCAGTCAGGGTGTCAGCTGGGCTCCATTTGTTTCTGGAGTTTAGAGATCTCTTCCAATCTCATGTGGTTGTTAGAATTCAGTTGCTTGTGATTTTTTTTTGTGTGTGTGTGCTACTGGGGATTGAGCCCATGGTCTCATCTTTGCTGGGCTGGTGTTCTGTCACGTTGCTACATCCCCATCCTGCTTGTAAGTTTTGGATTGAGGCATTCAGCTCCTCAAGACCACCTGAAGTCCTGGCTGCCTGGCCTTTCTATAGGTGGCTCACAGCAGAGCATGACTGTTTTCTTCTTTGAAGCCTGCAGCAGAGTGTCTCTCTCTAGTCAGCTAAGATAAGAGACATTCCATTACCTGTGTCATACTCCATTGGTTAGCAGCAAGTCACAGGTTCTGTCTGGACTCAGGGGGAGGAGATTAGATAGCACTTATACCAGGAAGTGAATACTGGGGACATACCTAGGTTCTTTCTACCACATTTCTTATTTTCCTATTTTCCAAGGTTTATCTGAAGGAAGAAATTATCCTGATTAGCTTTTTGAGGACACAGCTACTAATTTTGAATCTATTTTTCAAAGAAACATTTTCATGCATAATTCATTTCTTTATCCCAAGCAGGACTTGCGATATTATTACAAATTGTAATAGTTACAATGTATTACAAATTGTAATTATGTATCTTCTGCGGTATTTTCAATTTTAGTCTTTTTTTGTTTGGTGGGGGGTACCAGGGATTGAACTCAGAACCTTGTACTTCCCAGGCAGGCACTTATGCTGTGGAGCTATATCCCCAGCCCCAATTTTAGTCTTTTAGTCTCTAGAGGGAGGCAAGAAAAAGTAGAAAAATAGATATTAATAGATATTAATTCTCTTGCCCAGAATGCTCCAAGCAGACCTTCACTTTTTTATTGGTATGTGTTTGCACTATGTAATGATCATATTCATTGTGGGGAGCTGGTCTATGCACATAACACACCTTCATTCTTTTATCACATTACTTGCCCTCTCTCCATCCCCTTAACTCCATTCCTATATGTATTGTTCATGTTTGTAGTCCTATTCTTTGTAGATATTTGGAACATGTACACAACACATCACAATTCTTTTTCTTTTTATGTCTCATTTTCCTCCCCTCCCTCTGTTCCTTTCCCATATGCTAAAAATCTATCTTGCTATTTCTTATTTGCTTCCTATTTATCTTTTATTTCCAGGCCGGCTTTCTTAACCTGGATCCCATTGAGGGGTCTGTGATCTTAGGTGTGGAAAAATATTTATATTATACTCCCAACTGAGATAGATTGTTTCTGTTCTGCATGTAGGTAACACCACAGTAGTATCATAAATGACTGTATCATTTATGAAAACAGGATTTTTAAAATGTTTTATCACTTGTGAAAATGGGATTTTTAAATGTACTATAAACATGTACTAATAAAAAATAAACATTGAGCAAAGTAGAATTTTTTTTAACATTGTATAATTTTTCACTAATGGTTTAGGCTAGACATTGGCTGATCATGTTCATTATGTTAATAAATGTGTATTCACATCACAAATTCAGCTTTTAGCATTTTGATGGCTATAATGTATTTCTTTTATAATTTTTTGAAACAGGGTCTTTCTATGCAGTTCACGTTGACCTTGAACTTACTATGTAGCTCAAGCTGGCCTTGAACTTGTGGTGATCCTCTTTCCTTAAGCTCCTGAGTGCTGGGAATATAGGTGTGTGCCACCATACCCTGCTTACAATGCTTTATATTTTATTTCATGCGTTTAAAAACATTACTCCCAGAAGAGGTCCATGTCCTACTCTATAAAATGGGCCACGGAATAAGAAGAGTTAAGAAGTCCTGATCTGAAGAGTTGTGAGGAATTTGGACTAGAAATAACTTGTTCTTCAGAGTTCATTGTTTTCAGAGTCGAAAGGCAAGTCTGCTGGGGTCGCTCCTCCTCCACCCCGTGTGCAGGAAGCTCTGAGCAGAGGATACTCAGCTGCTTCCTCATGTCCTTCCCATGACAGTCCCAACAGCCTCTGCGCCCTGCTTCTGGCCTTTTTATCTGGCTCTCTCAGCTGGGCTGCTCTGTAGATGGGGAAGGACCAAAGAGGAAGAACAGTCCTGTTTTGGGAGAGCCTGGGTGGAGCGAATGGCCAGTGCTTTTTGGGTTGGGCCTATTTGCCATATGCTACTCTGTAATGTGGAGACTTGGGCTGGAACTTAGACTGAAGACAAAAGGTTTTTAACAGACTCAAGAAACTCAGATATCTTCATACTCTTGATTTAGGAGCAGGAGAGAATATGAACATTAGACTAGTGGGAAATATTTACATTGACTTCGTTCATTTTTAGCACTTTGCAACTATTTTTCTGAGAAATATCTTTGTTGAGTCTCCTGGGGGTAAAATGTTTCACCTGTCTTAATTTCCTGGGTGATTGAGGTAGATCCCATAAATACCAGCAATTAAGAATTTTTTAAAAGGTACTCTTTCTGAAATGTGTAATGTTTGCCTCTGATGATTCCTAATTAATACATTCAGTATAGTACTTAATTTGTTTGTCCCATAGTTGATGGTCAGCCGTGTGAAAAACAAATGATAATACACCAATAGTCTTTGCTGCTGGAGGTGTTTTGTATGCTCTACTTTGAGATTTTTCCCTTTTAGGATCTCTTTGAAATTATTTAAAAATCTTCAAATTCCTCTCTTTTGCATATACTCTGGTAATTTTTGGTTTTGCTATTGAGATATGGTGGTGGAAATGAAGCATGTAAAATTTAGCATGTGAATGTTTTAGCCTCTTCAGTTATTCTCTCTTCAAGATCAAGTTTTCTTTTTTTTTTTTCTCCTGGGGATTAAACTCAGAACATTGAGCTTGCCAGGCAGGCACTTGTGCTTGGTGAGCTATCTCCCTGGCAAAATCAAGGTTTTTTAACCTCAGCACTTCTGACACTTTGGCCCAGATCATTATCATTCATTCATTCATATTCTCTCTCTCTGTCTCTCTCTCTGTCTCTCTCTCTCTCTCTCTCTCTCTTTCTCTTGTCCTGTGCTGCCAAAAATGATGCATACTTGAACTTTACCTATTAGATGCCAGTAGCTGTCCCTCTGTCAACTGTGACAATCAAAGATGTTGCTAGACACTGTCAGATGTTCCCAGGGGGAAAATTTATTCCAGTTCTACATGTATAATGCCAACAATCATGATAGCAGCTAATGTATGTTTACTCTTTACCATGTTATTAGCTTTGACCTGTAATTTATAAAATGTCCATCTAATTGTTACAACCAAACTATGACATAGGTACTATCATCTTCACTGAGGAAAACAAAACTAAGGCACAGAAGTTTAGTGATTTTCCCAATTCATATAGACACTTGACTTTTGGTAATATTTTTCATAATATACTTTGGTTGAAATGCTGTCTTCACTGAGAAGACAACCTAAAAGAGGATTTAAAAGGGGTGGGGAGAAGCTTGCTATGGATGTTTCACTGTAGAGAAAAGGGAATTAAGGGAGTCTAGATGTTGAGCTTATATAGGTTTCCCTTCTCTGCAGAAAGGAACAAACATAGCTCAGGATGTGAAAGATCTATATGCTGGAAATGATAAAATGCTGATGAAAAAAGTTGAAGAAGAAGCAAATAAATGGAAAGATATCTCATGTTTGTGTATTGGGAGAATTATTGTTAAAACGTCCATATTACCCAGTGTGATATACAGAGTTAATGCAACCCCATCAAAATTTCAAAGACATTCTTCACAGAAATAGACAAACAATTCTAAAATTTTTATGGTACCACAAAAGACCAACAATAAGCAAGGCAGTTGTGACAAAGAAAATCAAGTTGGAGGCATCATACCACCTGGATTCAAATTATACTACAAAGTAATAGGAATCAAATGGCAAGCTACTGACATAAAAACAGATACATGGGACAGTGGAACAAAATATAGAGCCCAGAAATGAAGCCAACTATTTGAATTTTTTTTCAGTACATAATGATTGTACTGTGCATTATTATGCCTTGCTTTTCCTTGGATTGCATGTTTTTAAAAATTATTATTTATACCCATTTTACTAGGTTGATTTTTATAGTAAAAGGTCATTTTTGTTTACATATACAAAATCAAAATAATGTATCTGTTGTATCATTATGCATGCTAACAGCACCTTTTAATTTAGTATCATGTGCAAATTTCATTAGTATAATGTTTAGTCTCATTCCTGGTGATTAATGTTGATATTAAGCATGACTAGCTAGCATCAAAAAAAGTAAAAATAAAAAGTAAACTAAGATATAGATAATAGGAAGTAAGTAGATAGATCTTTCTCAAAGGGGAAGGAGGTCAAGAGATGGATGTGTGGGCCAGCCAAATAGCTCAGTGGATTAAAGCGTCTGCAAGCAGGCACAGGCCGGGGATTCAATTCCTGGGCCTGCTGTGCCAACCCTGCCCCCAGGGTGTGCTGAGATGGTGATTGAGACTGGGCGTGGTGGCTTACGCCTATAATCTCAGCTCTTGGGAGGCTGTAAATATGTGGATCACTATGAGTCTGATCTAGTAGTGGGACCCTGAACACCCTGTAGACCCTTCCCTAAAATACAAAAAGTAAATAAATAAATAAAACTGGACCATTCTATAATATAAAAATCAACTCAAATGATTTTTTCATTTACAAACAACCCTCAAAGTGGATAAAAGTCTTAAATATCAGACCTGAAGCTATTAAAAAAAACTCCTGAAAGAAAACAGGGGGAATTGTTACTTGATATTGGCTTTGCCAATGATTCTTTGGCTATCACATCAAAAATACAGGCAACAAAAGCAAAAATAAAATAGTGGGACTCATTGACCTGAAAGGCTACTGTAGTAAAAGAAATAACAATGAAAAAGTAGCCTACAAATAGAGAGAAGATTTTTTTTTGAGAGAAGATATTTGTCAGCTATTTATAAGGGCTTAATATAAGAAAAGGAGCACATGTAACTTAATAGCAAGAAAATAAGTCAATCAATTAGGAAAAATACCTGGGTAAACATTTCTCAGTGACCTCATACACATTATCAATAGGCATGTGAAAATGTAGGCAGCATCGCTGATCAGCAGGGAAATGCACATCAAAGCCACAAAGGAGCTCTCACCTCACATCTGCTAGAAAGGGCATTAGAAAAAACACAACACATAAAGGCTGGCGGGTCTTAGTCTCTTTCTCATTACTGAGACACAGTACCTGATGCCCAAAATTTAAAGGGAGGCTTATTTGGACTCATGTTTCAGTCCTGGCTCCACGGCAGGACAGTATGGCCCAGGGGCATGGTGGAGGAGAGCTGTTCACCTCCTAGCAGCCAGGAAGCAGAGAGCTCAAGACAGGAGCATGGAAGGGAGACAGGCCCTTCTGGGTCATGCCCACAGTGACCCACCCCTTCCCACAGGTCGTACCTCCTAACACAACTCAGCTATAGTCCTCATAGTCCTCTCATAATCCATTCACCACCTCCTCCTCGTCCTTCTTCTTCTTCTTTTTTTTTTTTTTTGCAGTATCTGGGATTGAACTCAGGACCTTGTGCTTGCCAGGCAAGCGCTTATTCTACTGAGCTATATCCTTGGCCCCCATTCACCTTCTGTTATGGTTTGTGTCTAGTTGTCCCCCCAAAGTGTCATGCAATCATTGGAGTGGCTTTTAGAGTTTGTGATTAATTCATGATCCAATGCTGGGGTTATAGGTGTGAGTGCTACACCTCCCCTGGGGTGGATAATCTGCATTACAATGTGAGGAGGCAAAAGGCTAGCTAGCTACCCCAGCTGCTGCCCCTTCCTTTGTCTTTTGCTATTTTCTGCCGCCATGAAAATTTGTCCTCTGCCATGTGCCGCTATGGTTTGGAGCCAGCTGAGTATGGACTGAAACCTCCACTAACTGTGAGCTCAATAGGCTTTTCCTTCCTTAATTCTGGGTGTCAGGTATTTCTCCCAGCAATGAGAGAAAAGTAAGGCACCTTCCAAACACAGGGGGCTTTGGAAGCCAGTTTAGATCTAAGCCATAATAGCAGGGGTGGGGTGAAAAGGGAACCAAAGTACACTGTTACCGGGAAAGTAGATCAGTATAACTGTATTAAGAAACAATATAAAGGTTCCTCAAAAAATAAAATACTCCCATATGATCCAACAATCCCCTATTTAGGTATAACCCCCAGAATATGATGTCAGTACTGTATGTCTGAGAGATAATGCTCATTCTTGTGTTCATTGCAGCACTACCCACAGTAGCCAGGATATGGAAACATCTTAAGTGTCTGTCATTGGATGAATGGATAAAGGATTTGTATGGGGTGTTGTAAGTGTATATATGAATATATATATATATATATATGAATATTATCAGTCTTAAAAAAGGAGCCATTGTTTTTGTGATGAGGTGGATGAACTTGGAAGATATTTTTTTTTTTTTTTTTGGAAGATATTTTGATAAATGAAATAAGCTAGACCTAGAAAAATACTACATGATCTTAATTCTATGGGGAATCTGAAAAAAACTGTTGAGTCATAGAAACAAAGAATAGAACCATGGTTACCAGGGGAAATAATGGAAGGAAATGGGGAAAATGTATGTCAAAGGGTCCAAACTTGCAATTATGCCAGATAAATAAATCTAGAGTTCAAATGTACAGCAGGAGGATTATGGTTAAAATTATATATTGAGATTTTGCTAAGTGTAGACTTTAGGTGTTGTTATTCACCCCTCCAAAGTAACTGCCTTAAATTTACAAATATAAGTGGCTGTAGGGATGTATTTACACACACACACACACACACCACACGCACGCGCGCGCACACACACACACACACACACACACATATATATATATATATATGATTTCCTTCTATGCTGCTCAAACCCAGTTGAAGCCTTATTGATGGATTTTTTTTGGGGGGGCTGGCTCAGGATGCCTTCAGGGAAGGTCTAGTAAGGCTTGAGGATGAGGGGATTGAACCACAGCAACCTGAGCCTGACTGCTCTGTTTAAGCAGTCACTAAACAGCTGAGCTAATGGGCAGGCCCCCTTGAGGCCTTATTGAGCAGAGGTCCTAAAAAAGTTAGAAACCTTCTCATATACTTTAAAGGCAAATGCAAAGAAATAGCTTTGTTCTCTTTTGCATTCTTCATGGATTAACATATCGTCTGGAAAACTTGTTGCCATGGCAATGGGATATTATCTATCTCTGTACTGTACTGAATAAAAATAGCTCTTTGTGTTTGAGAATGATGTTAGTGACAGGTGGCTGGGTGAATGTATAGCAGGCTACTTTGTCAGGAGCTGTTTCCCAACATTCCATTGTTTAAAGTTGTGAAATCAAAATGAGTATTGATTTTTTTCTCTCAAAATGTAATTTCATCTGGGAAAAGCAGGTAGTAGTGCTGTTTAATTGTGAGTTACAAGTATTTCTTTGCAGGCCAGGTCAATATGGTGATTGAAGCCACCACTTGAAGGAATAAGTAAATGGCTTTTCTCTTTTTCTCTTTCAGAGCAATTTGGTGTTGAGCATAGTTTGGCACAGGGGAGTGTTAGGGGACATTTTCTTTCTATTGAACATGTGGCTTTGCCTAAGTGCCTTGTATTTACAAACCTACAAGTAGAAAATGGTCAGGTGAAGTAGATAACCTCTGAGCTGTTAATCAAATAATAACTTACTGTAGGTTCTTAAGTAGAACAGTTTCCTGGATAAAGGTCAGATCTCCCTGTTGGTTTTAGTATTGACCTCTCACCTGTAGCCAAGGATAGAACCTGACACTAATCTGAATTCCTCCTCTGAAAAATCCTTTGGGCAAATTGTTAGAGAAGTAATATAGAAGCATTTGTTGTCTTCTCACCTTGCTTCTAGAAAATGGCCTCGTATGTAAATACCAGCTTTCTGTGCTCAAGAAATTTACTCTACTTTTGGAAGTTTCAGAGGCTCTCTGGAGAAAATACTATGGCTGAAAATTTTAGACCTAAAAGCCGTAACTCATTCTGATATGCATTGTACTGATGCAGAAATAGAACCACTGCTTTTGTCTGGTCTCTTTGAGTCAGTTTGAACATCTTGTTGCAATTGATATCAGAAGTTGTTGAGTAGATTTCTGGCTATCCAATACTTTTCTTAGGGCTTCTTGTCTATTAACTCATTTAATTCCTCTAAACATTCTTGGCAGTTTCTGTCACTATTTCCCAGAGGAGGCATGCTGACTTCTATGCCTTGCTGTTTCTGGTGTGTGAGTATTTTTGTGCGGTGTGAACTTGGTCGTTCCTCCTTACTTACCAGTGTGTAGATGTGCTTGTCATACTGAAAGTATTCTTCTCTCAGGAGTTGGCAAAATACGACCTTGGGCCAAATCCTTACTGTCCACCTATATTTTTGTGTGGCTCATGAGCTAAGAATGATTGGGGCTGGCAAGATGGCTCAGTGGTCTAAAGCACCTACTTGGAACAAGCTTGACAAAGCA
>NDGM011047899.1:0-15629 GCA_002564305.1 Octomys mimax | reverse complement strand
AAACAGTTGAAGGAATTAACAACTGGGACCTGCTCTTACTGAGAAGTTTTTTCACGTCAAAAGTTATTACCTCCACTGCATTTGCTTCCTAGGAGGCCTTGTGCAGGGCCAATGCTGAGAGGCAGCAGTGAATTTCTTTTATTTGCCCTGCAGGCTTCTTCAGTAATGTCTGATTAATTAAATGTTCCCATTACCACAGCCAAGAAGCTGAAATACCATGGAGTAGTCTGCTTCTTCCTATGCAGGTATTATGCCCCAAATATTATTTTAGGCATATCACATAGAGTAGGTGTAATACCTGTGGCCAAGCACTTCTATTTACTACAAGTGGTAAGCCCTAAGAAGGGTTAACTCCCTTCCCCAAGCCCACACAATTACCACAGAAAATGCCGGAAGATTGATGCCATTTAATTTTAAAGTAAGCATTCTTTCCATGATGCCAGGAATCTTGAAATTCGAAAAAATGATTTGATGGCAGGTCTCAGTTACTTCTTAAACCCCGAGACAAGGAGGCAAAGAGGAGAATAGGAGTTGCAGGGCAAGGGCTAACACATCTGTGGAGGATATCCTAGTCAACTAGAGAATTGGAGAAGTAATTGTCCCTAGACTCAATATTAATAAAAATTCTCTGCATCTAGCAGGCCCACAGCCCTTACTTCTGCTTAAAGGCTCAGAGGCCACCATCATTTCAAGTCACGCTACCAGCAAAAGCCATCCACACAAAGAGCAGCTTATATAAAAGGAAAATCATTGCATTAAGTATATCTGTAATCTCAGATACAAACATGTTACCACATGTTCAAAGCTTAGCAAGCATTTAAGGAAAATCACTAACTCAAAAGATAAGCAAACAATTAATGAAAAAGTAATATCCCATTTCACAGTGTCCCCAAATCAAGGTATTTTTACTTTGTTAATATAGTCATAGTGAGTGGGTGTGCACTTTAAAAGGAAATGGGAATATTTTGAAAATGAAAAAAATTATCAAGAAGAAAAACCTTATTTAGATATCCATATGGATAACAAAATGTTTTAAAACGAAAATGGAAAATAAAACTAAAATAAGATAAAGTCAAATAAAATAATCTCAAGGGAAGAGATGAAAAATAAAAGAAAAAATCATCCTTTTGTTTTCTAAAATGAAAAACTGATAATAAAGGAAAAATAACGAAAGATAATAGGAGAAAATCCCAGCCAGCCACAGTTGCTGGGATTGCCACCTCAGATAGCACATGCCAGAGAGAATGACATCACACATGAGTGAAGTTTATTAAACCAACTCAGGTGAGAAAATCTTAAGATTTTAAAAATTAAAACATGATAAACTGCAGAGAATGAGGGCTTTTACTTGAACGATGAAGATCGTCAGAGAACAATGAAATGATAATACCAAACTCTCTACTACAGTGTAGAAGCATTCAGAAGAAAAGTCGAGCCCAGACTCCTCTCGAAAATAAAATACAAAATGAACAATTCTGACCACCCACCGGCATTCTCTGAATTACTTCAAGAGAATACTGATTAGCAAAATGACTTTAGGAATACAAAAGGCATATGCACAGTAAAAGCAATAGCAACCTAGAAAAACTGATTTTATGAGTAAACATAAAAGCCTTTTCTTTCATGAAAAGAACCTCAAGAAAGGAAAACGGCAGAGAGGGAAAATTATAAAGTGTTTATAGTAGTCCTCATCACTTTACCACTAAAGCTATGCTTTAAAGGCAAAGCTAATTCTATTGATTGTTTACAGCCTCATATAGATATAGACAATGTGGAATCACATGCAGGAGGATAATAGGTTTTTCAGCAACACAACAAGGAGATGGGAAAGATAAAAGAAGATTTTATTAACTCCAAAACCATGGAGAGAATTGAGGGCATATGGGGCAGGTAGATCCTGTGGCTTGAGACAAAGGAAGCTCGGGCTTTTAGGGACTTTTGTTAGGGGTGCAGTTTGAAGGGGTATGTAGAAATATCTGAGGAGCTCACTGGGGTCTATTCTGTGGTGGTGGAAAAGATGAAAGGATATTGTAGTCTGGGCTGGGTTGGAGAATAAGCAAGAGGTAGTCTCTGGGAATATAAGCTGTTAAACACCTTCAGCCATATCAGATGACCATCATAATAATTTAGCAATTCATACTACAACCAGAATCTATCAGAGGGCAGTTACCACAACTTTGGAATAATAATCTCTAGAGATGAAAATGATACTAGAAATGAACCAGGGTATGTACTTTCTCCTTTCTTTTCAAATCAACAAACATATTATTAAGTATAACTAGATAAACAGTTGCTCCATTATAAATTATCACTGTCTATCCCAAACACAACAACAAAATAACTGAGACAATTGGTATGGGTTAGAGTATAACAAGAAAAAGAACTAAGAAATGGAGAAAGAGGAATAGAAAGAGGATGAAGTGAAAGAGGAAGAGAAGAGAAAGGTGGAAGAAGAGCAAGTTTAAGCCTGTGCAAACACATTGCAAAGAACATTTATGTAACATTACCAGGTGATAAGGGACATTTCATGAGAATATGTGTATCAATTCTGGCTAAATCATATGAAACTAAACCCTAACCTTAAGTACAGTGTATATGTAGGTACTTAAATACCTAAAAATAACTTTTGTTTTAAAATAAAAGACAATCTCTTTACAGTGATTCCATTTGAAAAAGAAATTGCATCTAGAGTGGGAAGTTGTCTGGTGTGTGGTTTTTACTTAGTTTCTTTTTCAATAATGTTTGAATGTTTACCATGAGAATACATTCACATGTTTTGTTTAATGAAGTAAATATATTTATTATTTATTAGATCAAATGCCTCAGCGCCAGCTGGAGACCCTCTCCTTCTCCTTGGGGGCACTTATCTGAACTGCAGCACTAGAAATTACTTGAGCAAATCCCTGTTTAATATCTGTAGTCCCTCCAGTCTTTCCTCAGTGGCAGCTGAAAAAACTCCAGGCATCGTATCTGTGTTCAAGGAAAGGAAAAAAGGGATAAAATACAGTGCTGGCTGTGGTTTTGTCTTGTCATCAAGGAATCAAAAATTATCACAAAAACATCAGGAAATTCATGTTTGTACCCTATTGTGTATAGCTGTGTCACGGGGCAATCCTCATGAGAGGGAGGGAGGGAGAGAAAGTGAATATATAGTTATTTAACCTTTTCAACTTCTGTGGAACAAAATCAATTTCCCAAGGGTTGTTTGGTCTGCTTCTTATAACATTAGGTTTTATAATCTTTGGATTATTATGTAAAACTTACATGAGTTTTGACTATACTTGGCTCATATACATCAGAGACTATAATTTCTAATTCACATCTTCTAATTAAATGCTAATAATTTGCCTCACTGTGGCTAAATAATATTTAACAAAGCTTTCCTTAAGGATATGGTTGGTCTATTCCAAATGCAAGTTTTATATTTTAAATAATCATTTAACCAAACACCATGTACTGTTTTACCTCCTTTCTTTTGCTTTCAAATGTTTTTAAATTGCTTTCTACAAATTGGTCTTGGCAGTGATGCCCTCGTTCATTCATGAGGAACATTATAGGAAACCACCCCGTGAAACTAATTACTTTGTGAGATTTTTTTTTTTTAAATTTATTTATTTATTTATTTATTTATTGCAATTTACATCTTTGCCATGTTACAGAATAAGCAATTCTGTCACTTTTAGAGTTATTGATTCAATTTTTTTTTAAATTTAAGGATAATCACTTAGGAGCTTACCATGAGTTCATATAGTCATCCACAATATAATTATTATCTTCTATTTTTATTGTTATTTGGGTATGCTATCACTCACTTAGCTTCTTTTCTTCTGCTAAGCATAGACTAGTTTATGGTATTATTTCCTATTATAAGCAAAGCTCAATGACCATCCTTGTCACTAAATCTTTTTATTTTCTCATTGACTATTCCCAGAAACCTAGAAGAATAGGATTAAAAGTCTTTCAATTTGCAAAGAAGTCATACTTTAAGCTAAGCGAATGACATGAACCATTGAAGAGGGGCTAGGGAATATTTTCTTTGAAAGAAATACAGTAATCAAAGGAACAGCAGTGAGCTTACTATATGATTTGGCACACAGAGCCTATTGATTTGGTGGGAGTGATGGTCATATTCGGGAGCTGAAGTTTAAAAACATACACAAAATACATTGAGAAGGAAGAAAGAGGGCTGAGAGGTAATCAAGAAAATCTTTCCTCCTAGTTTGAATGAGTTGGGCTGTATTTAAGGTTTTTTAATACCTCTGTAGCCAAGAGAGAGGTGGAAGAAAATGTAAAAAGTGGTGTGGAGCACCCCCCCCCCGGTGGGGCACGCTGAGGTGGAGATTGAGATTGGGTGTGCTTGGTGCAAGCCTGTAATCCCAGTGCTTGGGAGGCTAAAACCAGGAGGATCATTATGAGTCTGATCTACATAGCAAGACTCTGAAGACCCTGTAATAAACGCACACACACACACACACACACACACACAGTGGTATGGAGGAAGCTGAACTGGTGCACTCAGCATGCAGGGCAATTAAATGAAAGGGACTGCACACAAAGAGTTTGCTGGAGGAAACAAATAATAGAAGCGTGAAATTGATAACCATTGAGATTGTTGAGAATCGAGCATTAATACTCGAGCTTTTGTGCCTTCTCTTTTATTCCAAGTGAGATTTATAAAGTTTGTACACATGCAAAGAGTGATTGCATGCTTGTAATTTAGGAGACATATTTTCTAGGACCCCACCTCCACTACTGCTTAGAGATCCACGTGGTGTCCTCCAAACCCAAAGGATCCTGTCTTGCCCGACCTCTGCACACATGAATGTGAATATGCTCAGGTTCACACTTCTATGTGTTAAATATATATGAGTCCTATGCAAGTGTCTTAAAAGCTTTTTTGAAGAAATCAAACTTATGTGAGTGTTGGAATCTGCCTTTTCTCCTTCAATAGTACTTCATGTAAATTATTCACATCATGGAGAATATTTCTTTCAGCTTATAGAAATATTAACATGATATGGAAATCCCAAAATTTATTTACTCATTTCAACTTATGAGCATGGGCTATTTTCATTTTTCCCCCATTACTCACCTGTGGCAGACATAATTCATGGGACAGTCTAGACGCTTCAGTCCCCAGTTGCCTTCCCGACCTTGGAATTGGCTACTTGCTGTAGGGAAAATAAATGGGCACCATCACCTCAGTCCTTCTTTACCAGTGTTTTAAGCATCTCCTTGGGGCCTCAGAGGAGCTTTCCGCTGCTTCTACTAATTGTTTGCAATAAGTCCTGCTGTCCATGCTTGATTTCTCCAGCCGAGAAGAATTGGAAATACTAATTTAGATGAGAGGTTGAATTGGTTGCACACTATGCAGGCGGGACTTGGGAGAGAAAAAGAAAAGGACTAAGAAACTGGAAGGTGTTTCCTTTCTTCAGCGTCTTTCAGTGCACATCCAGAAAGCAGTGGCTTTTTGCGAGCTTCACTTTAAAAGTCATTTGGAAATAAGGAAGCAGTTGTGTTTCTGGTGAGGATGTACGTAGCCTGGCATCACCACACTTTCCATGCTCTTCTTTTTTAAATTATCTATTTGTTTATTTGGCCAGGCCCTCACTATGCAGCTCTGACTTGTAGCGATCCCCCTGTCTCAGCCTCCCCAGTGCTAGGATTACGGACACGCATCTCGACACCCAGTTTTACTGGCCAGCACAGCGAAGGCCAGGCACGGTACGCAGTTCCAGCGATCTAACCCAGCTCCTGGCACTTTCCAGGCAGGTGCTTAGGCCGCTGAGCTGCCTCCTCAGCTCTCCACAATCCTCTTGATCTGCCCCGGCTTGCTCTTCTCCTTTTCTTTCCCTTCACTCATGCTTCTCTGGATTTCAACACCTCATAAATTTTCCAAGGAAGCCTTTGCCTCAGATTGGGCTTGGGAGATAGCTTGGCAGCCTAAGTGCCTTGCCTGGCAAGAACAAGGTCTCAAGTTCGATCCCTGGTACACTGCCACTCCTGAAACCAGGCATGGTGGCACATGCCTGTTGTCCCAGCCCTGGGGAGGCTGAGACAGGAGGTTCAATACAAGTCTGAACTTTGTAGCAAGACCCAGTATCAAAAAATAATCAAAAGAATTTTTTTAAAAAGATTGTGCTTCTCTCAGAAAGCAAGCCAAGACAATGTCCTTGTATGTTACAGTAGCCACTTTAATTTTATGATAAGAATTATAGGTACTTGTATGTAAAATTTGTCTGCCAGGTTGTATTTTAAAAAGTTTGTATTTTTTCATCAGTACATATGTAGCCCTTTTCTACATTCCTGCTATGGTTTTGTTATACCTTGTGTAAACTTTTTGCTACACAGAAGGTTGTAGAAAAAAAAGCATGCCAGTTTATTTTATCTGGAAATTGGTAAATTAAAATATTTTAATAGGTGATGTGTGTCTTTAACCTCTGAAATATTTATTCATATACTTTATATTCTTTTTTCCAATTTATAAAATATTTGTGTATTAGCCAAGAGCTTTTGTTATTTAGTATTTTCTCGTATCCTACGTGAACTTTTCTTAAAGCCTAATTTTTATCAGTAATTTTATAAACTTTGTATTTCCAAATTTTGCTTTATTTCTATTATAACTCCTAGAATTTTAGTCTTACACAATATTGTCCTGGACTGAACAAAACTCCACAACCCCTGATTGTAACTGATTTTCTAGCAGTTACATATTTCATTTTATTTAAATTTCTCATTAATCCATTCTTAATATTTAATGTTATAAAATTTGAGAACCAAGACCTGTTCTTTCCTTATTTATTTTCTATAAAGACAGCTATCATTTTATTACTTTAAATTTCTTTTTGGAAGGGCTGGCCTGATAGCTCAGTGGACTAAAACTCCCTGGTGTGCGGTGCTGGCCCTGCCCACGGGATGCACTGAGATGCGTATTGAGACTGGGCACGGTGGCGCGCACCTGTAATCCTAGCACCAGGGAGGCTGGAAACAGGAGAATCACTATGAGTCTGATCTGTGTAGTGAGACCCTATAAACCCTGTAGACCCTGTCCTAAATACAGAAAATAAATAAATAAGTTAATTAGTTAAATATTTTGGTGGTACTGGGGATTGAGTTCAGGGAAATTGCAGGAGCTCGATCTCCAGTTACTTGTTAACTTTTTGACTGGGAGGCAGGTTCTTACTAAGTCATTAAGTGGCTCAAACTGAACCTGTACTTGCAGTCCTCCTGCTTCAGTTTCTGAGAGTGTTGGGATAACAAAAATGTGCTACCACACCGAGCTTGTTATGCTGTTTAATTAAGGATTTTCATACTGAATAATGACCTATTAAATGTAATATCAACCTTCTTGTTACACGGCTAGTTATAATGATAGGCCATCTACACAGTGTCCCTAGCCTTTATGCATTTTTCTACATTAGTTCTGTTACCATCATTCCAGAGGCTCCATGGTATGATGAATTTTTGAAAATGAATTGTCCCTTTAGTATTCTTTTCCATATTTTATTTGTATATTGGCTGTTACATCTGACCATTAAAATTTAAGAGTAAAGGTCGTATGTTATGTACAAAACTGTATATACACATAAGATGTCAAAGTGTCTAATTGAGTTAGTGAACACACTTAATTAAATCTCTAGGAAATTACCAAAGAAAAGTATTTCACTAAGAATTCAGTAAGCTATTTCTAATCCCAAATTTTATAATTTTTGCTACTATAAAGGGGATTATTCCTTTTGATTTATAGTGTTTATAAGAGAAGAATGAACTCTCTTGATACTATTATATTATATTTTATTGTAGAAAATTTTATTAAGTCTGATATTTTTGTTAGAGTTCTTGTCTCATCATCAAAAAGTAAGGATTAATATGTTTTCTACTTATTAAGTTTTGGGAAGATACATTATCAAAATTTAGACACAATATTAAACAAAAATTATATTAGCAAGCATCACTCTCTACTATCTGAATTAAATTAAGTTGGCTTAATATCTCAGCAAATATTAGGGGATATTTGCTTAATATTTTAAAGTACTGACTTGTTTTTCTAGTGCTATAAAGACTGAGCAGAGGGCCTTATGCATGGTAGATAAATACTCCATCACTAAATACATCCCTGGATTTATCTTTTCTTTTCCTTTAAATATTAAAAACATTTACTTCAACTTCATCATTAATGAGAGTTTTCACAAAGAATGGCTGGAAAATTTTTCTGAAACATTTTGATCCCTTTGTTTTAAAATTTTGCTACATGATATGCAGAATATTATTATAAGAGAAACTTGTATAATTTCTATATAAATTCAACAGCTATTAATATTTTATTTGCTTTGTGCTTTATATGCATAAAGGAAAAATTGGGGTAAAAACTAAGTGAGAAAAATCATGATTCTTCTTTTATACATCTCTTCAGGGTAAGAAGTAGTAATCTATCATAATATTTTTGTAACTAGAAAGTTGATATTTTCTTAATATTTATGTTTTCATATTCCAGTTTCTTCATGGGGCTTCCATATGTTCATTTGAAACTATATTGATATAAAATTAATAGTGCTTAAAACTGACTGATATAAAGTACATAGTTCAATCATTCTTACATCCTAGATGTATAAAATTGTACGGCATATGGGCCAGTCAGAAAGCTCAGGAGACTGAAGTGCCTGCTTAGGCAGAGTAGAGCGGCAAGGGTTTGACCCCTGGTGTGCAGTGCTAGCTCCACCCCCTGCTTAGAGGGTGCCTGAGACTGGACATGGTGGTACACACCTGTAATCCCATCATTTGGAGGCTGAAAACAGGAGGATCACTATGAGTGCAATCTAGTAGTGAGAACCTGTAGACCCTGTGCTAAATACATTTAAAAAAAACTTGTACAGCATAAATGTTTTTATAGAGAAAAGCATAGCAATGAGACAATTTCAAAACAGGTTAGTAAAACAGTTACCATAATTGATGCATTCCATTTGTTGTCTTTGTAGTAATTATTCAGAGTACAATATGCAGACATGGTATGTTGTCTAAACACTATTAGTACAAATCTTTCTTCTCACTGAACTAAGAGAAAATATCTGTATATCTATCCTATTTTGTATATACAGGTATATATTTTTTCACCACACATACACAATCACACAGACCCACAGACATACATAGAGACATTGTGTACACACAATCCCATGAGAAAATAAGGAAGAAAGACGCAGCTAAAAATTCTTTGCATTTTTTGTTTTATAGGTCTTGCTTTAACTTGGTGTTAACCATACAGCAGAAAAGTATAAAAATGAGGTATAAAAAGTAAAGCCCTATTAATATACTGAGCTATAAATGTCTCAAGTCAACAACTTCTAACATTGCCTGCTCTGCAGATAACCCCCTATTGTTATGGACTATTGTACTATATTAGATTATTTTGCTGAATTCACACACTTACAATATTTGAATGGCAATGGAACACCCATCTCTGACAAAACTAAACAAAAAGGGTAAATAAATGTGGTGGAAAAAAAAGATTTCTTAAAATGTGACAGAGGGGCATTACTTTCATTGTCCCAGAATGGCATGGCTGGCACAAAATCTGAGATCCACTCCTTCTTCCCTTCAGTGGTGAGTATCAGGACCTGGAGATTCATGGGAACAGCAGTGACACAGTAGGACCCTAGTGAAGGTGCACATGATGGACAAGCAGAAGTAGTGGCATTGAAATAACCCCTATCACATTAGCAATGTGAGCCAACAGGTGATCTCTTTCACTTTTTTTTTTTTAATTCTACTTACCTTCTTCCTCTCTTTCATCAACATTTTCCCTAAACTTTATACTTTCATGAGGGTAAACACTGCTTTTTCTGGTTCACTTCAAAGCACCAGGGCTTCTTTTCTAATCCTTCTGCCATGTATCATGCATTTACCCAAAGCATGCATGGTTGTCCTGTGTACTCCAACTTTGATCCTACTATATTTAACCTCATTCATTTCTCTGTCCATTTCCCAATCCTCCTGATCCTCCCACACCTAGTAAAGAGAAAATCACTCTGCTAAGTAAAAAGCATTGAATACAAGTTCCTGGCATAAGTAGGATTATATTTCTGCATACCATCCTCCTAGGATTATAAGTATCAGGCTCTTACTTACTGCAGTTTGTCAGTATCCAAAATGTGCTTGAAGCTATTACTATTGCCAACTAAACTACTTTAACCAGGTAACTAAATTCTATAGGCAATTTTCCTCTTGTATGAGAGCACTGTGATTTTAAGTGGTCATAGCAATCACCATAGTCTAGTACCAAAGGAATGGGCCCTATATCAATTTGATAAGAACTCATCAGACTTAATATATTGGGAGGATAGTTTCTTGGAGTAGACTTAATTACCAAGAACCATCTGCACTTAGAAGACATCTAGAGAAAGAAAAAAAAAACAGCTCATAAAGAATTCACAACACATGTGGTAAGGCTACCTAGCATAAGAAATCTGTAAGTATCAACACAGAAAACAAAATAAAGTAGAAAATAGAAAATGACAAGACAAAGAAACAAAATGCAATCCCAAATGCACAGCCTACTAAGATCAAGTCCAGAGCA
Source organism: Octomys mimax (assembly GCA_002564305.1). Lineage (NCBI taxonomy): Eukaryota > Metazoa > Chordata > Mammalia > Rodentia > Octodontidae > Octomys > Octomys mimax. Next base: position 5,056 of record NDGM011047899.1, on the reverse strand, counting down.
TGAAATGTAGAGAAAATTCGAGGCGAACAATTGGAACTCTCTGAAATCATCATAGCAGTAGAAATGAAAAACAAATAGGAGAGGCCCTCAATATATGAATATGCACATTTGAGATTAAAAGGAATACAAATGGTAAATTAAAACATGAAAAAATGGTCAACATTTTTTGTCATTTAAAAAGGTGAAAATTAAGAAATGGTACTTAGATTCCATCTCATGCCAGAAGGAGTGGCTATCATGAAGAATTCAAACAATAACAAATTCTGCTGGTGATGAGCAACGCTTCTCCATTGTTGGTGGGAGTGTAGACTGGCATGACCACTGTGGAAATCACTGTGAAGAAATCTCAAAAAAAAGAGGATTAGATGTCCAATTCAACCCAAATACTCCCCTCCTGGGAATCTCTCCTAAAAGATTAGAAACATCATACCATAGTGATATATGTATAGCTATGTTTATAACAGCACACTTTACAATACCAAAATTTTGAAGCAATCCAAATGTACATGAATGGGGGATGGATAAAAAGTTACATATGTGAGTACCACTCAGCCGTGAAGAAGGATAACCTAAAGGCCTTTCTGGGTAAATTGATGGAACTCAAGACTATACTCGTAGGTAAAATATACCAAACCCTACGGGGGAACAACATATTGTTTCACTAGTGTGAGAAGCCAATGAGTAAATAAGACCCAAAATGTATAATAGATGTTGTGAATTGGGAAGAAACTGTTCAAAAGGATAAAGTCTAACAGAGAAAAGGGGAAAGGAAGAAAGGGAAAAAAGAACTGAAAACATGTATATATATATATATTAACTACCAAAGTAGTCAAGTACATACACAGCTCACTTTTCTAGCTCATCAAAAACTTTGTGGTAATACTGTTTGAACAAGATAATGTGCCTATATCTTATGCTATTAATAACTACTACAAAGACAATACACAATATATAATTATTGTAACTCTCCTACTCACCTTTTTTTGAAGGTTTTTTAAGAAAATGTTATTTTGATTTCTTTCTCTTTAAAATAAAAAGGTATGTAGTAGCAGGTGCATTTGTAGCAGGGAAAATTTTCAACCCACTATGTAAGATCAGCATTACTGTACATAAAAAAATTAATGAGATCATTTAAGGAAAGAAAATAATGGACCATTTTCTCATGAACAAAAATTTTTAAAAATCTTAAAATATTACCAAAGGCCATCAACACCATACAAAATCATAAACCACAGTGGCCATTTAGAGTGTATGTAGAAAAATTAATTCTCCTTAATATTAAGAGCCAATCGTAGGGTCGGCAGTATAGCTCAGCAGACTAAGTACTTACTTAGGTAAGTACAGGGACCAGGATTCAATCCATCACATGCTCAGCTTGTGATAGAGTCTGGGTGTGGTGACGCATGCCTGTAATCCTAGCACTAGGGAGGCAGGAATCAGGAGGATCACTACCAGTCTGAACTGTGTAGTGAGAAACTGAAAAAAACAAAAACAAAGAAACTTAAAGAGTCAATCATTGCCTTTTTCTTGTGCTGTTTATGTTCACTTCTTTTTAAAGAGCACAACAGGAAAGGAAAAATGTAAACATATCTGGCAAGTACCTGTTCCAGGTAATTAAGGATGCTGTCTGTAGTCGCATACCACATGGATAACACTCACCATTAAAACAATGTGATAAAAATCCCACTTTACATCAGCGATCCCGTGCTTATTAGTGGCTCTCATCTAATCATGAGAACAAGAACACAGTGGGGTCCATGCTGTGAAATGCCTGACCAGTACTCCAAAAGTGTTAAGCTGATTGAAAACAAAGCAAGTATGAAAAACTGACACAGAGAGAAGGAGCTTTGCTGTGACAAGTAAATGCATTGGATGACTGGGAAAGGATCTTGCTATGGTTTGTGTCCAGTTGTTCCCCCAAAGCCTCACATAGTCATGGAGCAGCTTCTGGAATTTGTGGGTGATTCATGATCCAATGCTGGGATTATGGGTGTCAGTGCCCTGGGCCAGATACTTTGCATTGCAATGTAAGGAGGGGAGAGAGGCTAGCTGGCTGCCTGAGCTGATGTTTCTCTTGTTGCTCTCTGCTCCTTGCCTCCACAATGAGTGGTTTCTCTCTGCCATGTGCCACTCTGCCTTGGAGCCAATTGAAACCTCCACTGACTGTGAGCTAAATAAACCTCTCCTGACTTCATTTTGTGTGTTGGGTATTTTGTTCCAGTAACAACAAAAGAGTTACCAAGACAATTTGGTACCACAGAAGTAGGGTTGTTGCTGAGACTACCTAACCATGTGGATTACAAATTTTTGAGTATGGCTTATGGGAAGAGATAGGAAAGGTTTGGAGATGTTGCCTACAAGACAAGTGCTGGAATGAGGGATTCTGATCAGAGCTCAGAATCCCAGAAAGCTCATAGAAATCCTGTCTGTAAAGACCAAGTGTGGAGGTTTCTGTTGGGGAGAAGGAATGCATAGGTGGATGGCCTCCAGATGATATATGTTTTGGCTTGGCAGAAAGTCTATCTGTATTTTGATCATGTCCAGAGACTTTGCCTGAAACTGAAATTAAGCACAGCAGACTGATTAATCTAACAAAAGGAATTTCAAAGCAGCTGAATATTGAGGCAGTGGTATGGCTATTGTTGGGGGCTTTTAGTTCAATTTATGTGGAGAATCAAGAGCAAAGAACCCAGAAGGATGATTTCAAATGTGAGTTTGGCCAGAATGGAAGCTCCACTAAAGCTGTGGCATGCAAAGATAGAGTTGAGAGGATCTCCATTGCCAAGAAGCAAATGGAAAAGATGGCCTGAGGGCATCACTGGAGGTGGCAGATCTCCACCCTTTTTAGCATCAGAATTTCTAGAGTGAAGGAATTTGCTTTGAGGGAAAAGCCATAATGGCAGTAGCAAAAACAATAGATTCCAGAATGGCACCAGCATGGAGAATGTATTCCTCAGAATCACATTCTGAGTGCTCAGTGATCCAGACACTAGAATCCTCTATCCAAGAGAGAAGAAAGCCTGGCTACAGGCATTGGCATCATCCATGTGGCATTAGTTTTAGGTGCTTGCAGAATGCAGGACTTCTGAGGTTAAGGCTTCTACCTAGATTTCAGAAGTTCTGGGAATCCAGGCAGTGTGTCCCTGGGAGGGCAGTGTGTAAAGCTATGAGTGAGAAGCCTATTAAGTGGAAATCCCAGAATTCTGGAAAAGCCAGGAACATAGATCATCTAAGGGAAACTGCAACAAGGGAGCAATGCCAGTCTAAGAGGGATGCCGTGGGAACTACCGCCAAGAGTACCATAAGGCGGAACCACGTGGAGTTCACAATTTGCCACAGATCACTTTGGATGTTCCACATGGAGCTTCAGGACTTAATGTTTGCCCTGCTGGATTTGGGACTTGTGTTGATTCCAATGATGTGTATTCTCCTGTTGTTTGTACCTTTGGAGTGGCAATGTTTATCTTATGCCATTGAATGTTAGAAGTGTCTAACTTTTTATTTTGGATCTTACAGCTAAGAGTTTGTCTTAGATCTTAAAGGAGACTTCAGACTTGAACTTTTCAGCAATGCTGAAACTTTTGAGGACATTGGCAACTCTTAGAGATGGACTAAAATGTCTTCTGCACAAAGGAATGTGCATAAGTCTTTGGGGGTCCAAGGGTGGAATGTTACGGTTTGTGTCTAGTTGTCCTCCCAAAAGCCTCATGAAGTCATGGGGCAGCTTCTGGAGTTTGTGACTGATTATTATGGATGTGGGTGCTGTACCTGCTCTGGGGCAGATAGTCTGTGTTACAATATGAGGAGGAGAGAGAGCTAGCTAGCTGCCATTCCTTTTATTCTCTTGCTCTTTGCTGTTCATGTGTCATTCTGTGCCATGTGCCACTTTGCCTTGGAGCCAGCCGAGTATAGACTGAAACATCCACTCACTAGGAGCTAAATAAACCTTTCCTTCCTTCATTTTGGGTGTTTTGTATTTTGTCCCAGCAACTAGAGTAAAGTAATCAAGACAGATCCTGAAGATAAAAGTAATATGAAATAAAAATTCTAAGCAATTTGAATCAGTTTTGGGTTTTAGTAATCCAAATGCATCAATATTTTTCTTAAATGCTAACACATATACCATATTAATTTAAGGCATCACTAGTAATAAGAGGCACTAAATGTAAAGTATATGAGGGTTCTTTGCACAGGATTTTTCTCAATCCAATCATTCTTAAAATATATTCTATTGCAACAAATAAAATGTCATAAAAATAGATTTAAAAAGAAAAAAAAAGGTCATCTTTTTAGATGTCAAAAAAGCTTAAATAATTATATTAATTGCAAATAAAACCTCTCAGCAAACAACAAATGTAAGGACATTTTCTCATTCAGATAAAGTACAATTGTCAAATAATTGTGTTATTTATGAAAACGAGTAACATGATATTCAGTGATGACTCATTGAAAACTTATAACATCGTTGGCAATGTACGTAACTCATTGCTCACTACATTCTTTACATTACAGAAAGTTCTAATTAGTATCATAAGTCAGAAAGAAAAGAAAGACATCTGAATTTGAAAAACAAATAAACTGCCTTCTTGACAAAATATAATGTCATACAGACCTAAAATCTTATGGAATCTTATAAAAAGTTATTAGCATTAAATAAGTAAAAGAGTTCAGTGCATCAAGAACTGCAAAATAAACATAATTTACATGTACTTTAGTCTGATAGCAAATATTTTTTGAAAATTATAGTTAGAATACAATTTTAAAAGACAAAAAATATGAAATAGGAATTAATATGACAAAAGATAAGACTTACATGCCAAAATTGGCTAACATTTCTGAGAGATTGTAGAATAATTAAATAAATATCACAGTAACTATGTTAAAATATGAAAAATCTAAGTACTTTTATTCCAGTTATTAAACAACAAATTCATTAAAAACCCAGTCAACACCTTCCAATGTTTTTAGTAAAAAATGATACTTCTAAAAATTTATACAGGGCTGGCGAGATGGCTCAGCGGTCTAAAGCACCTACTTGGAACAAGCTTGGCAAAGC
>NDGM011047890.1:0-22604 GCA_002564305.1 Octomys mimax | reverse complement strand
TGCACCTAAATTTCAGTAGGTGCTAAGGTTATAACTGCACCAAAGCTCTACAACAAAGGTCAGGGGTCAGTGCTATACGAAATGACCACAAGAAGGAGCAAAATGCAATCTTAGACCCCAAGCCCACCCATAACAAGTACAGAGAACGCTAACACAGAACAAATTGGGAATCACACAGCTGAAGTCAATGAATCAGCGGCTTCTGAGATAAAAAAAATAAATATATTGTTATAACCTCAATTTGTTTCTAAAATTCATTCTTCGGTTTTAGAGAACATAAACTCATCCATGTCAGGTTGAGAGATCATTTTCCTCTATATCATTTGGAGGTTCCCTATATCACTTAGAGGTCACCCACCCAAGATCAGTTTTTCTCCTTATATCACCAGGACAGCCTTCCTACCCTTTCTTAAACAAGTGTCCTTTTAGACTAAAAGACAGGAACTGCGTTCTCCATGACTGACCTGAATGCACAGACACTCGGTCTGTCCTGCATTGTGTCTCCTGGGCCTGCTGGCTGTGCCCGCCTGCTCCAGCCATCGTAGGGGAAACCACATTGATAGAGTCAGATCCCAGGGGCCCTCGCTGCCCACCCCGGAGCTTCCTTTGCTTCAAGGAGGCAGTCTGGGGGACAGAGAGCCTCTGTGCATACCTGCCCCCAAGGTGGAGGCAGAGAGGGCAAAAGGCACATCCAGAATGGCATGAAGTTGGTCCGAGAGCCCTGGTATGGCTAGCTGTCTAGCCAGTGATGAAATGAGAAAGGATTCCTGGTTATTGGAGCAAGAGAGTCATTAGGAGGCAGTAAGCAGGAGCCAGCTCCCTCTCTCTCTCTCTCTCTCATCTGTTACAGATACATGTCTAGTACGGGGGCAAATGAGAGGTTAATCTGGTTTGGGCTTAATGGGAGAAGCCGAGACATTATAGAGCATGTGTTTCTTCATTCAAGATGTAAGTCTTCTCTAACTGAATTACTAAAGCCCCACATAATTGCATTTTGCAAATGGATGAGTGAAGTAAAGCCTGCAGCTCTATTCTTCCCCCTCTGAGGGGATGGTTTTCCACTGCTGTACCAGCCCAGCTAAACAGCAAGCAGCAGCAGGAATGAAGTTGTATCCCAGCAAATAGCCATCTTCACAACCACCAGGGCTGCTTAACAGGCAAAATCAGACTCCTCTGAGCCATAGCCCAGAATTCTGACTTAGTGCAGGGTGTGGAGTGTGGGCCGGTGGTGCTCCAAGAGGGCCATACCCAGGTTTCTAAAAGAGGGAGTGAAGGTTTCAGCCACCATAAGCTGGCCAGAGCTTGCCAGTTCTGTTTCTGATTTTGTAATCTATAATACATAAAGTCATCCTGTGTTTCCCATGGGCCAACTTGTCTGAATCTGCTCAAATAGCTGTAGAGGGCTCCAAGGTCTTCTCAGGCTGGAGAGCCTTACTGGCTGCTTTGTGACTTTATGACTGCTCCAGGAAGGAGCTGGGACCCACAGGAGAAGGAGATTAGTACTATGGCTCGAAAGAAGATGGCCCACAGGAGACAGTATCCCCTCCTCACTGGGGAACATTCTTTTAAAAATACAAAGAGGCATTAAACCTAAATTACTGAAGATGAAGGATGGTTATGTCCAACCTTTGGCTCATTTTTTAAAATTTCCTAATAAACACTAATCAGTCATCTAATTCTGTATCAGTTTTCAAGTTAGAAAGTCAGGATTTCACTAATGGAGGCTGTGGCAGATATAACATGCCCTTACATCATCCTTAATATGTTGGATATGAAATTCTATCACCCCTTAATCAAAAACATGTATTCCCACAAACCAGAAAAGCATACAGGTTAGCCACAGACATACTACAGCATTACCATTTGGGGCATGTTGAACCTCCAGGGACTTTCCTGTGACTTGGCCCTTCCTTCTGTGTCTCTTTTCTGAACCCTCCCATGGTAAGTTATGTAAGAGCCCAATAAATTAAAAACATGCCAAGCACCAATAAAAGGTGTTTTGCTGTGCTAATCTGTGTAACATACCTCCAGAAAACATGCAAGCACTTGTTTCTAAACATGCATGCTGTCTATTTAACTTACATCTGTAATGGAGCAGGAAAAAAAGGACATTTCCTTTTCCTTTTTTAAAAATACTGATTTATTTTTCCAACAGATGAAAGGCTTTGGACAGAGTCCATTAAAATCTCATATAAACGGAATTGTACAGTTAAATACTGTTTTAATGAGCCTTTCTGAGTAGATTTATAACTCCGAACCTCAAGTAAAATACTGTTTCATCAAGAATGTCAAACAAGTGAAAATGAATCACTACCTACCAGTAAGTCCATTTTTACGTTGTCCTGAATAGTGTTGTGGGCTCTCTTGATTTTTTCCCAGTAATTTTCCCATTTTAAAGATTGAAGGTCTCATTCTAAAAGAGAGAAGCTAGGCACATTTCTCCATGAAATTATACTATCCAGAATAGGAATCTACCCATTTTAAATAATAATAAAAAAAATTACCTCCATGTATCAGTGATCCCTTATAGAGAGCCCTTCTTCTCTCTAGACCACAGAAGTAGCAGAAACAATAGATATGATAGGCAGTGGGAGGGGGAAGGTAGGTAGAGGAATCAACAAGTATCAAAGTAAAAGGTCCAAGCCTGGCTGGACACGTATGATTAAACTCCTGAAATGGACCTTCAGCCAGGGCATCAGAAGCCTTCCCAGGAGCAGCTCAGAGTCACCTGGACAGGAGAGAAATCCGAAGCACACTCTAGGGCCAAGTTCAGGCTCCAGAATCTGGTGCTGTGGGGCAGGCCCATCTCCCAGCCTCCACCCGGCACCCACAGGCGAGTGCTGGGATGTTACTAACCTTTCCTGGGTAGAAGCCGTGGGAAGCACAGTGACATGTTTGATAGATCTTCACCTTTGGAATAAGACAGATCCGGGCAGCCCTGCTAGCTCTGCCGCTTACACAACCTTTAAACTGTACGAGCCTCAGTTTCCTCATGTCTAATCGGAGCATAAAATGTCTACTTCATGAGGTTAGTCAGAAGACTGAGTAGCCAGTAATATAGAGCACAGAAATTTTTAGTTCCTTCATTGACCTGGTGTAGTATGCTCCCACCAGCCACTGGAAAACACAGAGAAGAAATAGACCATCTCCTAGGGAAGACCCCATTCCCTTTCGCACATTGCCTCACAAATTGACTCCTGTAAGGAGAAAGGGTGGGAGTGGAGAGAAAGGTGGGATGGTCCGGTGGCCAGGCTAGGGCTCTGAGAGGTGGCAGAAACACCCATACCTGGGTAGAGACGTCTTCATAACTCCAGAGACTGCTACCTCACTAGCATGTCACTCCTTTGCCTTGGTACCAAGCTCAAGGTGGCCATCACTTCTCCTTGACTTTTGGGGCTACTCACTTTTTTCTTCTCATTGAACGGCACCTCTCTTGTCCAAGCAGCAAGGATATTGCTGACAAGAACTTCCTAGTTCTCGGGATAACTAGTAACTGTGACTCTCCTCAGGTTGAAGATATCACCACCGGTCATGAGGCTGCACTCCTGGAGATGGAGAACAACCACACAGTCGCCATTGCCATCCTGCAGGATGACCATGACCACAAAGTACAAGGTAGCTACCAGCCCTGTGTGCAGCGGGCAGAAGTGGCCACACAAGCCAAGTGCCCCCCTCACTTGTTTCCTTTCTTGAGCATCTTTTCTGTTTGTCCCTGTGAAGAGAATAAATAGAAATCGAGAATTCAGTTAGGACTGGAGATTAAGCACTTGCCTAGCATGCATTAGGCCCAAGGTTCTAACCAAAGAACAGGGGAGGGGAAAAAAAAAAAAAAAAAACAAGATTTAAGTAACTGCAGTGTTTTTTTCTCCAAAGCAGTTATTCTCATTCTTGGGTGAATATCAGAAGCCCTTGAAAAGCTGTACCTGCCTCAGTTACACAGCCAGGATTCTGATGCAGTTGGTCTGGGCTGCACCAGGGGCATTCTGACTTGTTATAACTCCTTGGATGATTCTATGGGCCTAAACTTGAGGGCCACCACTCTTCTAAAGTAGGCATAGACACTTTGTGCTTTATCTTGTATTACAGCCTTAAAACATTAAACAGAAACTATAGAAACTCCAGTGTTGGTGTTCTTCTCATATCTGTGGTGTTTTCTGGGCGCTAGCAGCATGCACAGGGCTTGCACTTTTTGTCCACATTTATTGTGGCTACACACTGAGTCTCCAGATCTTTCTTTCTACACTTTTGTAACTGAATTACCCTTGTGCTATGGCTTCGGCCTGATTTACCTCCCAGGGGCTCATCTGCTTCTCAGCAAGGGAGTATGAGATGCGAAGCGACTTCCAAGAGGTGGGGCCTGGTGAGACGCCCTAGGGTTGTGGTGGAGAAGACCCTAGAACATGTGATCCTAGAATGCATGGTGGAATGCATGACCCCAGTCTGTCTGGCTTCCTGCTTGGCAACTTGGTGATTTCTTTCTTGCATGTATACGGTGATAATCACCTTTTCATCACAATACCAAAATACCTGAAGCAACCAGCTTCCAAAGAGCAGAGGTTTGCGTGGGCTTGCAGCTTCAGGAGCCCAGACCCTCATCAGCGAGCCTCACTGCGCTGAGCCTGTGGCAGGACAGCACCTCATGGCAGCAGCATGTGACCAAGTAAGATCTCACCTCATGGCCAGGAAGCAAAAGAGAGCAAGGAGAGGGCTAGCATCCCCACTCAGTGACCGAAAAGTCCTTACCAGGCCCTGCCTCTTACAGGTTCCACCATGTCTCAGTAACACTGTGCCAGGGGGCCATGGCTTTAGCCTGTGAGCTTTTGAGGGCCATTGCAGAGCCAAACTGGAGCAGCTCCAAATAAGTGGAGCAGAGCTAATGAGTGCCACACCTATGAAACTCCAAAGCTGTGTGCTAAATATGCCTCTTTATAAATTTAGCCTCCCTTAGGTGCTTCCTTATAGTAACAACACAGACTAATACACTTCAGGTACATAGGGATTTTTTGTAAATCGATAGCAGCAATGATACTAAGTTCTACTACTAAGATTTTCCCTTGTGAAGGAAGATGCTTTTTACTCTTTAACATGCATTTATATTAATATGTGCCATTTATGTTTTAAATTGCACATACTATACTCCATGTACTCTCTCCTCCATCAGTTGGTTGTTAAAGAATGTGTTTTAAAATGGTGAGAAAGGCTGGCCAAATAGCTCAGCAGATTAAAGCGCCTGCTTAGGCAGAATGCAGGGCCTGCCTTGCTGGCCCTGCCCCCAGGGTATGCTGAGATGGCAATTGAGACTGGGCGTGGTGGCACATGCCTGTAATCCCAGCACTTGGGAGGCTGTAAACAGGAGGGTCATTACAAGTCCAGTCTATGCAGTGAGATCCTGTAGACCTTGTAGACCCTGTCCTAAAATAAAAAAAAAAAGATTTAGCAGTGAATCAACAAATTTTTTAAATCTGAGAATTAACATCAGAAGGTTTTTATTATTATTTTAAAACTGTTCTTTGCAAAGAACAAAATCCACTGTGCAGCGACAAGTGCTCATGGTATCTCTTATTGTCTCCCTCAAACACCAGACTCATCACCTCTGGGAGCTGTTAGGAAGGTCAGTGCCCCAGGTAGAGTTAAGAGAGAATCATTTCCTGAGAGCTAGGTAAATGTATTATCTGCATCCTTGGATTATTGGTCCCCACTCTTAGCTACACATTGGGGAGCTACACTATAGGGAGACTTAGGAGAAAAGTAAGAATAAAAAAGCATGGATCCCACTTTCGGGTTTCCAGCATAATTACACTAGGGTACAGCTCAAGCATCAGAAGTTGTAAAAATTGCCCAGGTGATTCTAATATACAGAGAAACTTGAGCGCCATGTTGTAGAGCACAGTGTTAAGATAGACGGGAGTGTCGTGACCTTGAAGTAAAGACATACATCATGAGGACAGAGATGTTGCATAATAAGCAGTGCCTTCTATCATCTTCAGACTAAATATTGGCTTTTGTTTTCCCCTGGGTTATTGGGGTCATCTAAAAATGCTCCTTATCGTACTGTAGGAATTTGATCTCAGGAAAGGGAATACGAAGGCAAATGGTGTAATAAGCCATGGCATTGCCTTTTATTTCTGAGCTTTCACATAAACAGACATAGTAGATTTTTTCCTGATGAATGAAATCTCACAAAGTCTTTGAATTATATATAATGTCAAGATAATGTGGTTATATGTAATAAGAGCTTTAAAAATTCATTACCATGGTCAGGATGGTGCTCTCAGTGTCTGTTAAAACTAATCATGGAGACAGAGGTAGGTAGACCAGAAGCCACTTGGTTTTATGTCAATGAAATCAACATAGGCTTTCTTTCCACATGTAAATTTCAGCTATGACAACCAGATTTTTCAGCAACCTTTCCACCATTAGCTAAAAGTTTTGGGTCAGTGAAAACCACAAAACTTTTGCTAATTGCATCTCATGCCAAACAAAAATGATAATTGCTGGGCTCAGACACTCTCCTGTTCTCAGCATGACCTGGGCTGATTAAGGAGACCTTTCCTCTGTCTAGTTATAACATGGAAATAAATTGCTTGCGTGGCCAGGATGAGATGGGCTTCACCAACCTAATACGACTCCTCTCAACTGGAAGAAGACAGAATCCCTTTGCTTAATAACTGCTACATGACACTTCTTTCTGCCCAACTTTCAAATTATTGCTGTGGTGACACTTCACACAGCAATATTGTCTCAAACCCTCAGAGAGAAAACAGTCCAATTAGTCCTTCCTTCCATCTGAGTGTCTTCACACCACATTTTCACTCCAGCAAATGCTAGCAAGCTGGAGTGCTCAGAGTGTGGGCCAGAGGCCACCATCATGTCCTCGTTGACACAGCACTGGTCCCATCTGCCCCACCCATTATCTAGTAAGGGGGCTCACCCCACACTCACTCTCCTAGGTCGGGTCTTTCACCAGCCCCAGATGGCTGCTTCGTGCTGGGAAGACAAGTTCTTGGGAGGGAAAAATGGCATTGGATGTCAGTTAATTATTTTTGCTGTTAGGAAAAATAGGAGAGTTAATGGGTGCTCTGAGCAAAGCACCTAAGTAAGGGGGAAGAGGGTGTACAGCAGGATGAAGAATCGTAAGCGTATGGGTGAGCACGTGTGGACAAGCGTGCATGCGTGCGTGCGCGCGCGTGTGTGTTTGTGTGTGTGTGCGCACATGTGTGCCTGTGCATGCTGTTGGCCTCTCTCCTAAATTTTTTTCATCTTCCCCTTTTTCTCTCCCTTCCCTTAGTCCCTTTGTCTTTCTTACTCTCTTCTAAGTCACAACCTGGCCATCAGATGTCATTTCAAATAATCAGAGGAATCTTCAGCTTTGCATCTGCTATAGCCAGGATCATTTATTTATCTAAACTCACTAATTTGATTCTGCCAAAAGAGGCTTGCTTTGTCCTTTTCAGAAGACCAACCTAATCCTCTGATGTCTTCTCTGCAGAACTGGTATCTACCCATGAACTTGAAAAGAAAGAATTGGAGGAAAGTTTTGAAAAACTGCGACTGTCGTTACAGGTTAGCCTTTCTTATTTTTCTTAAGGAACGTCTTTAAACCTGCTCATAAATGTTTATCCAGCACCCACTCTATACTGGATCCTGACCAAACACTGAAATACAGAAGCAAATGAGACATAGTCTTGGCCCTTTAGGAGCTGGCCAGCAACTCAGAGAGCTGTGCCACAGATAGCAGCAGAGAGAGCAACAAAAGGCAACCAACCCTCTCCTGGATCAGATGAAGGATGTGGCTGTGGCGCTACAGAAGCTTGGGGGCTTACTCACTATGCGATGAGATCAGAGACATCCGCACTGTGTTTGTGGAAAGGGGACACTATGGGGCAGATGAGAGTGTAGCAGGGGAATGGCTCAAGGAAAGTTGTGAAGTCAGAATGTTTGTACTTCACTTTAGAGACATTAGAAGTGGATAAGATAAAAAACACTCACTGCTGCATAGGGAAAGCGTTGGCTCAGATGCTAGAAGAGCTTCCCTGCTTTCCACCAGTCTCTTCAGAGGAGAATGCAAGGTCTCTCAGGTTTCATATTCTCCAGAAACCCAGGCCAGCTATTCTGGGAGAAGCCTTTGACCATCCCCAGCCCTAGGGAGGAACCACCTAGAAGCAAAGGTGAGGTGGGTGGTCCAGTTTCATTTCCAAATACAGAAATTGTGATCACATCCAGATTGTTTATTAAATATGAAGGATAGTTTTATTTGGAAGTTGTGGAAGATAACTCCCATAACCACAGAATATTGTGAGGAATCTCGCTGCTTTGATGATGGTTCACTTCACTGGCAGCATGTATCACATGGGGCTGCCCCACCAGAGAAGAATCTAGAATTGTGTTGCTACTCTATATCATAGCCACCAAATGCACTGCTCATAAATGTTAGGGGTTGGGAGGGTAGCTCAGTGGCAGAGAGCTTGTCTAACAGCCCTGAGGCCCTGGATCCAATCCCCAGAAAGGCAAAAAAAAAGAAAAGTTTTTGTCACCGAGTCCTATTGTGCATCAGTGATCATGAATTCGACATATTTTAATTGTAACACTCCACCCAGCAGAATCCAGTGGGGCTGGAGACAGGTGCGTTAGGCAGGGTGGACTCCCTCCGGTCCACTTCCTTCGGCTACGAGCAGCTAAAAAAATAGCTAGTTTGGGTGCGTAGAGATTTGCGCTTGGAGTTTAAGTCTCTGCTGTGCCTGCTCTTTCTAACTTTGAGATCTTGGACAGTTACACAGTCTGCATAAACTGTAGTTTGCCACTGTTGGAATGGGGATGGCAACAGTACTCTTTAGAAAGAAGGTATCAAAAGTAAAGAACACTTAGGTGGGGTGGCACATGACTGTCATCCCAACCACTTGGGAGATGGAGACAGAAAGATGACAAGTTTGGGGCTAGCCTAGCTACTTCATGAGACTATCTCAAACTTAAAAATAAGAATTGCTAGGGCTTTAGCTAAGTGGTAGGGCACCCCTGGGTACAATCCATAGTACCAAAGAAGGAGAAGGGGAAGGAAAAGAAGGGGAGAGAAAGGAAGGGAGGGGAGGGAAGGAGAGGGGAGGGCAGAAGGCAGGAAGAGAAGGAAGGGAAAAGGCAAAGAGAAAAGAAAGCAAGCAGTTGAAGAGAGTAGCACTGGGTTGGTTTGTGGAAAGTGCTAGTAAGTCTCAGTGGCAGCCATTGCTATTATAATAGCTGCAGGCATTGGTGTATTTATGATTATCATTATTATACTGCCATTTGTTGATTTCTGAGTGGTCTATACCTGATCTGGCCACCAGCTGGGTCTTTGTGCCCCTTAGCCTAACATAAAGTAGCCATCCAAGTTGAAAAACAATCTGTGCTGTCTGACTGCAACAGCACCATTCTGTCCCTGTGGGTTTGTTTTGAATAATGGCAAACAAGGCAAGAAAATCCCAGCTTGCTATTTTAGAGCTATCCTGGGTAGTAGCTGCCTGATGAGGTTTTTATTGCTCTGCTTTTCAATGGTGGGGAGGGGGTTTCAAAGACACATTTCCTTGGGTTCTCAGGCAGTGTGGTGCAGGAGCCAGATAGTGACACAAGCAGTTTTGCAGCCACGTTGTGGAAGGTAGCTGCAGAGCGCTGTGGACCTGAGCCAGCCTGGTGGAGCTGCCCTGGGCCATGATTTCTTGACTCCTGTGTGTACAAATTCCCACTGACAATTCCATTGCTCTGATATTCCAGCATTTGCATTGAATGGCGCTGTGGGGATTTTTAGTCCTTAAAAATGAAGTAGCTGGAAGAAAAAGACAAAGAAAATAAGTAGGGAAAGGAGCCTGCCCTGGGAGGTTTGCAAACCAGGAGACTCTGCCATAATGCACAAAGAAAGTGGCAGCTGTCCTGAAGGGGCCACAGTGATGCCGTCCAGAGTCTCGGAACTGACAGTGCCCTGTTGCTGTGATGTGGTAGGGTGAGGCCAGTTCTCTTCCCAGGACGGTGCACAGGATACCCTAGTCTTTTTGTTTTAGCCTTACAGACATGGAGTGGTGCGGTAGGGAGAGGACTATGGATGGGTGGGTAGGCGCAGGACTGAGGCTCTCCTCAGGCATCAAGACAAAGCCACTGCCCAGTGTCCTCCATTCACTGTGGTAGTGACAGCCATGGCTGGGGTGGGGCAGGGATGAGTCAATGTGGTTGCAGTGGGGAAGGGGCTCGACATGTCCTCAGGAAGGGCCTTCTGTCCTTCAACATACACAGAGAGCTGCTCCATTGGGGTATATTCTGGGGTCAGGGTTGTCTGTCTAATGGGGAAGGTCTCAGTCTAAACAGAGAAGAGGAGACTGGTGGGCTCAGGTCTTGTGGTAGCTCCTATCAAGGATGTGCTAACCAGCTCTGAAGCCAGGAAGGTAGATGGGGGGGGGGGCGTGGGCAGAAATGAGCAGGAATGAGAGGGGCCTAGTGGAAGAAGGCACCACTACCAGGCAATCCAGGATATGAAATGTGTGAACCCAGAACAGCCTTATCACTGTGGCAAAGATCACACGCAGGTGTCCCCCTGGGCACCTGGAGGGTTATAGGTAGGAGAAGGACAGGTTCACATTTGCATTATAGAAAGAGCCTGACTCTTTCCTGGAGCAAAAGAGCACACATGCTATGCTGGGTAGGAGGCCAGGAAGAGCCAGCAGAGAGGCTCTTACCCAGACAAGGAGCAGGGGTGGGAGGGAGAGGAATCCCATGGATTCCAGGGACCACGCAGCGGCAGATTGGCAGGACTGGTCAGTGACTCATTTCTTTTGGTGCCGGTGATAAGAGGAGTCTCAGAGATAGAAGTCCAGGCTGCTATGAAGTCTTGTGGCTTAAGCTTTGTGATTGAGGGCAGTTCTTGTGGTGGAAGAAATGTCGTCCTTGTAAAATCAGGACTGGCTGCCCTCTGCATGCCTCTCTCTACAGGCTGCATCTAGACTAGCAGGCGTTACATGTGCTCTGTTCACAAGCCTAAGAGTTCATCTTATGTTTTTTGCCTGTTCTGGTCAAGTCAGCAAGAAGGGCCAGCAGTGATATCTCCCTCCATCACGGAGACACAGGGCTCCCCCTGGATCCCTCTTAATTAAGCCTCAGGTGAAACCCTCTGAGAAGCCCCAGGGTTACAGGTCCTCCTTCCATAGTGTCCTTTCCTAGTGGCCCACTCTGGCCATCTTGTGTCATTCTTTGCAGGACCAGGTGGACACACTGACCTTCCAGAGCCAGTCTCTGAGGGACCGAGCGCGGCGCTTTGAGGAGGCTTTGAGGAAAAACACCGAAGAGCAGCTTGAGGTAGCCACAGCTTTCAGGGCTCCCTGCATTGCAAGGGCCTCTTCCTTAGTCCTGCCCATGCCCAGGGTGCTTGTGCTGACCTGCTGCAGAATGACAGCTGGCCACAACCTCCCCAGGGGTTTGAACAGTGCCTATCAGCACCTCTTCCCTGAGCCAGACCACCACTGTGGATTTCTGCACCAGCCTGTTCTTACACCAGGTCCCATCCTGCTCCCACACAGGGTCCCTGGGGTCCTGTGACATGCAGTCTGGAAACTTGTCATTCTGGCCAGGGGGCCCCTCAGTGCTATTTTCCCAGTTGCGCTCTAGGATGGTACAGGGTGGCAGAGTAACAGGGTGAGGAGAGATTTTCAGGAAAAACTTGGAAAACGCGTTTCCTCTACTATAGCATGGCCAGATAAAATACACAAAAACCCCATTCCATTTGAATTACAGAAAGACAAAGAGTTGAACCTAAGTATCTCCCACTGAAATACTTTCATTAAAAATAAATTTTAATATTGTCTATTTGATATCAAAATCTAATATCCTGTGTTTTGGTGGATTACATCCATCAACCCTATTCTAAGGTGATTTTTTCTTCAAGGACTTTCTACTTTTTAAGCCAACTTGCTCTTTCCATATGCACTGGAGCAGGGCCTCCCGGTGGGTGCAGGTAGGACCCATGAGACCCCAGCTTCCTGCTAAATCACAGCATCTGGGGGAGCTGGCTGAAGTTGGTGCTGGGTTTCCTCTCTTGACCCCCGAGCTTCCTCCTGGGGACAGCTTGGCAGTGTCAAATACACTATGGCCACATCTTACTCTGGCCTCCCCATCTTTGAGTTGGATTTGTAGGGGGCTTCTGTGGTAAGCTAGCAGAGCACCCTGTCAAGGCTGCTGTGAGCATCTTGTAGCTCACTGGGGCTGGAGCTGTCCACTGGGTGGCTGGTGCAGAAGGCCATATTCAGCACCCTCAGTTCTGGACTGCCCTCAGTTTTTCTGTGACCCCCCCACCCAATAGTCGGTTACTCTCTGCTCCTCTAGGTAGCATTGGCTCCTTATCAGCACTTGGAAGAAGACATGAAAAGTTTGAGGCAGGTGTTAGAGATGAAGAATCAGCAAATACACCAGCAGGAAAAGAAGATTATGGAGCTGGAAAAGCTGGTGAGTAGGTCCGCTTGCTCAGGAGAGCAGCCGCTGTGATTTTCCTACTGTTGTCACTGATGGCATCACCATTGTCAGTGACCAGTGAGCCATGCCTCTTCCCTGAATCTTGCTCACACTGGAGCAGAGATTCCATGGCTGAACCTCAAGGCCTCCCTCAGGAGGTGGGGGGTCCTGCTGAGGGACCACAACTGTGGCCCTCTTTTGTTCAACTCTGAGTTCCTCCTTTGACTGCCTGCCTCATCTTTCTTCATTTTGATTTCCCACAGAAAGGGCAAGGGCTGACCTCCTTGTCCCTGAGAGGATGTCTGGTGAGCCAGAGCGCATCATTCATGTGTGCTATGCCCTATGTGAAGCCGTTGCTCTCTTCAGCAGCTCATGGGGCAGTAGGTGTATCTGTGTAGTCATGAACGATTCCACAGATACAAGGTGGAGACTTGTGGGGGAGACAGGTATTTCACCTCTACCTAGTAAGTGGTCAAATGTTCCAAATCCTTCCATGGCAGAAGGGGCAGGAGAACCCTCTGGGGCCTCTTTTATAAGGGTACTCATTCCAGTCATGAGGATCCAGTCACTTCCTAGGAACCCCACTTCTTAATGCCGTCACCTGGGGGTTAGATTTCAACATGCCCATTTTGGAGGAACATGAACTTGCAGTTCATAACTGAGTCCTTGTTCTCACAAGCCCTCACCTTAGCCAACTAGCAGCCGAGGGATCCCCTAGGGAAACAGCACCCCACATCTCTCTCCTCTGGGTTCAAGGCCCAGACTCTAGGGAATGGTGTCCAGAGTGAAGCGTGGAGATGCCTGCCTTCATGAGATGCAGGCCTTTCTTCACTGTAAGGTGACCAATGGTCTAGATTGATTCTATTATTATCATTATTATTATTAATGCTATTTATAAAGCAAACACTTGCTGCTATAAAGGAAATTGTACAATTATAGAAAATTATGAAATGAAGTAAATAAAACTACAAAAATTAGATCATATTCCTACCATTGTTAACACTTCTCAGAGCTGCTTCTTGGACACACACACGCACATGCACACACACACGCGCGCACACACACACACACACACACACACATTATTGCGCCATACAAGAGTTCTGTAGCCTACTTTCTTGCAGTTAACAAGCCTCTAACTTGTCCTCTCAGGTTTTAAAGTTCTCCATTGGGCTCTGGGATGTCCTTTGCAGCTGGTTTTTTGGAGCCAGAAGCTGATCCAGGAGCACCTGCGGTCTTTGGTTCTCAAAGCCCTCTCTGCTTAGTACTGTCTTCCCCTGCAGGCATGTCTAACTGTAGGAGTGCTTGTCACGTAGCAGACAGACTACAGTGTGTCTGTTACCAGCATCCTGGGTTATGTGGCTGTCTCAGTTACTCTTCTCTCATTGGGACAAATACCCAAAACCCAAAATGAAGGAAGGAAAGGTTTATTTAGCTCATACTTACTGGCAGTTTCAGCCCATACTCAGTTGGCTCCAAGGCGGGCAGGCACATGGCACAGGGCAGTAGTTCATGGTGGCGATAAAGAGCAAAAGCAAAATGGAGGAGAAGCAGCAACAATGGCAACGGACAGCAGGTCTGTCTCCTTAAGTTGTATTCAGGCCATCTGCCCCAGGCTGGGGGAAGTACTCACACCCATAATCCCAGCAGCACTAAGACCCATGACCCCAGTGGATCATGAGTTAATCACACACTCTAGAAGTCCCTGCCCCATGACTTCATGAGGCTTTGGGGGGACCACTAGACACAAACTATAACATTGGGCCACCTGACATGTGCCAGCAGCCCCAAATTCCAGGCACATGCCAGAGCCCACAAGGAACACACAGAAGAACCTGTCCCCTCCTGACTGGGCCTGCAGTCTGCTTAGTGTGGAGACTTAAAAGACACTGGCTGTCCCCCTTGTGGCCAGACTGTGTGCCTTGGGCCACCCATTCACCCCTGGGCTTATCAGGCTGTTTTTAGCCATATTCCAGTTTTATCACAGGCTTGCATGACTTCCCCTCCCTGCCTTTCTAGGCAAATGAAGCTCCTTGCTTGTTCCCCATTTCCTGGGAGCAAAGATGAGGGCCAGACTCCAAAAAACCAGCTGCAAAGGACATTCCAGAGCCAACGTGGGGCCCCTTGCTAAAGATCAGGGACAGAGGCTGGCCTTGAGGCTACAGTTCACAGCCCCAATCATGGGTAAGTGGCAGTTTTTAAAAAAAAGATTAGCTGCATGAACAGTGAATGTCACAGTCTTTCAAAAAAATAATTTATTTCTAAATTCATCTTAGAATGGAACTGTGCTTCAGCGAGGTCTCAGGCCCTAGGGACACAGATAGGAAAGTGGCATAAACTGTAGGGGAAATTTATGTCTTACCAACTGCAGGCTGCTGGAATTTTCTCATCCTTTGCCGAGCTGGTGTTCGGCTTTGTGTTTCTGGCTGCCCATGGGATCAAAAGGAAAAAGTGTGCCCATACTTTCCTCATTTCTAGGCCTCACTTATTCAGGGGACTTGGAACAGGACAGTGTGTGCCTGCCTGGTCAGAGTCATAATGCAATCTGGTTAGCCCTTTGGGAAGAACCACAAGACCCACAAGTCAAACTAGATCCTGATGCTACCCCTGGCTTACCTCTGAAATTTATGGACTAAATGTACAGCATTTACATAGGGACTCACTACAAACATATCCACACAACAAATGAAATAAAAGTATATTTCTAAAATGTACATAGCAGTGGTTGCTTTTACTACCTATAGTACATGCTGGCATTTTCTGTTCTGTTTTATTTTCTTTAAAACCGAAATATTAGTCACATCCCTCCGACCTGATATTACAACCCGAGTGTACTGCAAACTGCAGTTTGCAAAATGCTCTTCTTGATAATCCCACAAAGCCCGGAAGCCAAGGGTGCTGCTCAGCCTGTGGCCTTGCTGACAACCTCTGTGTTCCTTCTCCTTTACAGGCTGAAAAGAACGTGATCTTGGAAGAAAAGATCCAAGTCCTCCAGCAGCAAAATGAAGACCTCAAAGCAAGGATTGACCAAAACACAGTTGTCACCCGGTAGGTGAGCCTGGCCTCTGGGCTTAGGAATGGGTCACCCTGGAGGTGGCCGTGCCCTCGGGCTTTCTCTTGTCTCTTGTGCACTTTGCCTCACGCTGAGCTCTCAGGCTTCCCCATATAGTCGTTTGGCTTCTCCTATGGCAGGAGCACAGAAGCACACACAGATGTGACCACGTTGGCTATGCAGGGGTGGCATGTCAGTGCCAGCCCCAGGAATGAGTGCAGTCAGCAAAGAAGCCAGCAGGGACCCCCAACAGCACTCAGGGTGCAAGAATTTATTTCCAGAAGAGATTAGAAGAGCAGTGGCGGGACGGTCCCAGACAAGGTGGAGTCACTATTAAGTGACAACCTTAGCCTTCCCAAAACCTGTCATTTCCATCTTGCTCTGCCTGCAGCATCTGCTCTGGGGAGGCCTGATTCGCAGGGAGAGTATGCACTCTTCCCTGTTACAGCTCAGAGCTGCATGGAAGCATGGTGCCCATTTTCCCTGCCAGCAGGAGGTTCTCATATCCACAGGGGTGGAGGCACAGTGGTGCACCCCAAGCTCGAGCACTGGCCTTCTCTCCTGGACTGGGCTCCTGGGTACATCTGTAGTGTGTGTCTTATATCATCCTGTCTCATGCACATACACACACACATACACACACACACACAGACAGAGGCAAGACATGCTTATGTGTATACTTTCACCTACACACACACCACAGGCACGCATGCATTCATGCATGCCTTCATTCACACGTTCACAGCCACCCATGCCTACTTTCATGTGCCTCCATACTTTCAGGCTTACACATACACACACACACATGCACGCGCGCGCACACACACACACACACTTTTACACACACATACAGAACCATTGCCTCCACAGTGAGCTCCTGCTGTCGATGTTTTGTTCCTACCTCAGAGGCACATAGGTTAGAGCAGCAGATCTCATCATCCCTGCCCCATGGGTCTCTGGTCCTGAGAAAGGATGATAGGCCCATTAACCTCACTGTAGACACAGCCTAAGAGTGGAAGAAAGTACCTGAGTAGTACTTAGCCCTGGGAGTGTTGAAGGCACTCTTGTCAGTTCTGGCTTTGTCTAGAGAGGCACCTTTTCTGGGCCTCAGTATGTGCACTGTAAAATCAGTATGTACTTATTCTGGTCAATTTCTTAAAGGTGCTGTTATTTCAAAAATATACAACAAGGGCCAGGGAGATTGTTCAGTAGTCTAAGTGCCTGGCTGGCAAGCACAAGGACCCGGGTTCAATCCCTGGTACCGTATGCCAGTGCTGGCCCCACACCAAGCTGGCCACCAGGCATGGTGGTGCATGCCTGTAATCCCAGGGCTAGTGGGGTAGAGACAGGAGGAGCACTAGAAGTCTGAGCTGCATAGTGAGACCTTGTACCAAATAAGTAAAAGAATATATATATAACTCAGACTTTATGACAGAAGACAGAAAAAGCACTTATGGTGTTTTGTTAATAGTTCTTCATCAGTAAGCATTAACCATGTATCTACTATGCATCAGGTACCACGTTGGCTGCTAGAAAGTCAACGTGCAGAGCCTGGGACCTGTCCTCAAGGGCTCTGGCAGGCAGCCAGATGCACAGAGCAGCTTCTATACTGGGGCAGACACCTGCTGTCATGGAGGCATGCTCTGGGTGGAAGGCCAAGGGAAGGCACCCTCAGCTGCCTGATGGCCACCGCCAGCCTGTGTCACAGTCACACTGCCAACAGCATGAGGCTCCCAGTGCCTGAGCCTGCTGTGGCACCCCCGCATGGCTGCCCATGTGCTTCTAGTCTTTGCTCTGTCACTGGACAGCCTGTAACCTGGCGGAGGACCTATGAGATGATTTGGTGTGTGGAGATAGGCTGTGGCAGTGGACTCTCAGCAGTCCACAGATGACGCTTCAACCAAACGTTGGTCCTTGGGGCAGACCGGTCCTGTTCTGCCTGCAGGCACTGGCTACCTCCTGCGGCACCACTCACCACCCTGGACCTAATCTCAAGTTATGTGTCATTAGCGCGCCTGCTGTGTGACTGCTTGTTATTCTTCCCCATACAGACAACTGTCAGAAGAAAATGCTAATCTCCAGGAATACGTGGAAAAAGAAACCCAGGAGAAGAAGAGATTGAGCAGAACCAACGAAGAGCTGCTTTGGAAGCTTCAAACAGGAGACCCAACGAGCCCGATTAAACTCTCCCCCACCTCCCCGGTTTACCGAGGCTCCTCCTCAGGGCCCTCCTCTCCAGCCAGAGTCAGCACCACACCCAGATGACGTCATCACGCAGCCTGTGGGAGCTCAGGCTCTGTCCACCCTGGGGAATGCTGACCAGGTGCCGGCAGGTGCCGGCCAGTTGCCCTGCGCGCATGCTCAATAGCTGCAAACTGCATCCCAGGCAGTATCCTCTTCTCAACCCTGTGTAGACAGACCCAGAACTGGCACTTAGGAAGATGTAAACAGTAGTCTGATGTGCAAAAATGTTTTACCATAGTTAGAGCCAAAAGAAAGATAACTTCAAACGTTCTTGAATGATGAACTTTCACTGCAGAATTTCAGGTTAGTTACAAATAGCTCAGTTTTGAATATACATTGAATAATCATTGTGTACTGCACCGAGATGTGTATATATTTAGGTACACGTATATACACATGCGGCGGTTCTGAATTGCATTTTTTATAATGTGATGTGCTGACATATTTTAGTGAAGATCAGCAGTTTTCTAACTTGTGCCTAAGGATTATTGGGAAATGAAAATGCATTTCTATCTAGCTTCCCAGGAATATTTCTACCCAAAATAGAAAAAGGAAAAAAAAATCCAGATACAGAGAAGAAGCGCCTTTCAATGTGCCACCAAGTGGCACTCTGTTTAACACAAACACCAGCGATTTGTGAACGGTAACTGCCTTTGGAACAATCAGCTTCTTAGTCGACATGACGTGAGGTCACTATCATTCCATTCACAAGTTTTAATTAGGAATCCTCCTGTCCTGAGTGGATAAAGGATAGGAGTGGGAAACCCGAAGGAATTCCATAGCTTTTCTGACATTACTCATGATAGCAACTCATTTGTAGTCATGTAAACACAGTTATGCTTTTTTCCTAAATGGCATCTTGGAACCAGTCACTGAGGTATTATTGCACTTTTGGGGGAAACATAGACAAGCAAGACCTTTCAGAGTGAGGAGATGACCAAGACCGTCAGGTCCCCCCACCCCACTCAAGAAGGACACTGCTGATAGGGTACCTGTCTGACCAGGTACAGAGTTAGAAAGCCTTCTCCATTCCATTTGGTATACTCTGATACAATGCTGTACATGGTCAACTCGTTGAAATGTGATCCTCAGGCCCTATTTCGTAGGTGACTCCCCCTTCAATTCAGTTCTACAGGTCAACCCCACCACTGTATATTGACATGGCTCAGGGGCTTTGGCAGGGACTTCTGGAAACCCAACCTTCCTGTCCTGGAGGACCAGTTCGGAAAGGTGCTAGGTCACCACTTGACCTCTCAGAAACTCAACTGTACTTTCTGCAGGATGATCAGGGAGCACTGCATTTATCAGTGGTCCCATTGTAGCCCCAGAAGGTTCTCCCAAACAGGAGCCAATGGAACCCCAGCCAGCTGCCACGGGCTACTGGACTGGCCTTTGTCTCTGAAATCACAGAAGTAGGATGTGAAAGGTATTTCCGTAGTGCTGTGGAAGACTAGGAGCATGATGCACAGAAGAGTAGTTTTAGCAGTTAAGAGGGTGACAATAATGATGTCTTTGTTTCCTGCATATGACAAAGACGCCTGCACTTCTCTCCCTAAGATCTCTGAATGTCGTCAGCGCACAGGCCTGTCTTTAAGCATGTCCAAGGCGAAAGAACCATGGAGCCTGGAAGCAAAAGCCCGTGAAGGGGTGAAGGGGTTGGCTTGCCTAAAGTCACAAGTGTGGTGACACAGAAGCAGCTGTGGTCTGTGTACCTCGGGTGACTCCAGGTTGGTCTTCTTGGCCTCTGATCCACCTCATTTCTAGCAAACCTCCAAGGGGCTTGCCCATTCTGGGGACATACACAGTAGATACACATTGAAGAAACAGTTCTTTTCCTTTAGTGGCTCTGCATGATACTGTGATAATGAGTTGGGCATTCTGTTAGCGTAGATCAGGCCCCATCAAATAAATACATGATAATTTATTCTTCTAGCAGGTACAGCCTGCAAACACAAGTTTGGTTGTAGCTTAGTTCTCCAAATTAGGACCTGCTTCTATAACCGCACCTGCTAAATGCAGTTACACAGCAATACCGACTTCAGTGTGATGTTAGAATGTGGTACAGTGTGTTAGGCTGTTGCGGTCAAAGTTGTAGTGGTATTAGAACTAAGTAGTCCCTCACTAGGTGGGCTAGAGCTTTGCCCTAACCAGCCCTGACCTTGGGCACTTGTGTTAATTTCCGTGTGGCCCTGGCCTTGTTTTTCTCATCATGAACACCCATCGCGTGTGGCTCCTTGTCTGAGTCAGTATTGCTCCTGAATCACAGGTGATGGTTGCTGCTGTGCCTCCTCCTCCATAGTCCACCCTTCACCGTTAGCATTTGGACCTCTCTTGGCGCAGAGATCTGCCTGTCTCTCAGGCTGGTGCACTGCATCATATATAACAGCTGCAGCCTCCTTGCCTGCTTCCAACAGACCTGGAAGACAGCTTTGGTCTCTTTGTGCCCTTGGCAGACCTGTGCTGGCCAGTCCCCACCCTCTGCTTGCCACAGGCTGGGAGGAGGCACTGCTGGATATGAGGATGGGTTGGGGGTTGGCACTCTCTGGGGTAAATGGAATGGGTTCACAATGTTCCTCTTCCTGTCCCTCCAGTTTCTGTGTTGCATATTTGTGTTTAACTCTGAAATCTATTAAAATGAACTTGAGGGACTTTCTGTTATATCCACCCGATGTAACCCAAGATTTGTCCTTGTCAGACTGGGCAACCACCCTCAGGCAGGGAGGCAAGGGAGGTGTGTTGCAGACTGGGTTTCTTTTCTGTGTGTGTGTGTGTGTGTGTGTGTGTGTGTGTGTGTGTCTGTGTGTGTGTCTGTGTAGGGTCAGCAGATCCTCTGTCTACAAACTCAACAAGACCAATGTCCCTGCATTTACCCCTTGAGGCCAGAGTTTTGAGCAGCCCATTTCCTGGACTTGGGGAGTTCAGTGGCTCTGCTCTGCCCAGCTGGGATGGGCTGGAGTTGGTTGGAAAGAGGTCACAAAAAACTGAGTAAAATCCTTCACTGTTTATGTCAAATTCTGTCATAGGCTGTACCCCAAGGAGAGTTTGAACCATCCACCTCTGTTTCTGCCATCATGGCCCTCCTGAGGTGCCATCCACACTGATGAGGGATGCAGGCTACTTGCAATCTGTGGTCGCCTCTCCCATGCCCCAAATACAGCTAGGATACCTGTTCACCTACCTCAGCCCGGAAGTGCTCACTCCTCCCCATCTCACTTCAGTTTGGGCTGCCTGGCCTCAGAGTCCCACAAGTGCACTGCTTGGGTCCACAATGGATCAATCCCTGGGTTTGCCAGTTACTTAGGGTGGCTTTGCAGGGCATGAGAGTGGCAGTTACTTTAGAGAAAGTACAGCAATTCTACCCTCATGAGCAGTGGCTGCAAGGACTGTGTAGAGCATACCTGTGTTACTTCCTGACCTCATAAGCGACACCCCTGAGTCCCCTTCCCAGACATCTGTGCTTCCCAGATTATTGGTAATGACACCCATTGACAAATGCTTTTGTCAACATGTCCCAATGTATTCATTTTTCTAGAATGTCTTCACTGCCCTTCCCTTTCGTGGTAGCCACTTTCCACTGTCCTGGTCATCCACCCTGTGCCGTCCACAGGCACATAGCAGCACCTCTATTTAACACAGGAGCCAAGTGGTGACCCCTCCCGTGATTTGCAACAGGCAGAGAAGACCCCTGCAGTCAACTCCTCTGTCACCTTCTCTGTACCAAGGGGCCTTGGCGAGTGCACCTCTCCTGTGTGGGAGGTTTGTGTCTGTCATCAGAAAGAATGCAAAGGTGGAGCTGGATGGCTTCCCACCTGGAGCTGGAGCTGAAGGTCAATTCTCAACACTAGTGTGGCATCAGCACAGGGACACCAAGCAGCGGCTGACACCAGGTCACACTGTCCTCTCACTCATGATGGCCTGGGGCCGGCGGGGAGGCGCCTTCCAATGCCAATGACTCCACCAAATATTTAAACTAAGCGCAAACACCACCAACAACAACTGGCCAGCTCTTCTAGTTGTGAAGACTGGGGGAGTTAATTCACCTAAGTCACACTTGCTACATACCCTTTAAGAGCCAGTCTGCCTCTCTCAACCCACTAGCCCCAATCATAAAAGCAATGGGGTTTCTGAATGCCAAACTGTTCACTCTCATCTCAGTGCGAGAGGCCACCATTTACACCGGGAAGTGTTGCCAGCACCAGCAGGGCAGGAATGCTCCGAGGGTCTACGCACGTGTGCACAGGACTCTCCCCTCCTAGGAGCTGCTGCCTCCTTGGCTCTTGGGCAGCCACACCACAGGCACCAGAGCAAGCTCCACTGCACAGCTGCTGCCTGTGGTTTCTGTTTGTGCCCAAGTTAATGTGGCAGAGAGTGGGCTGCGTTCTTCCACCATCCCGCTGTGTGAGAGGAACATTCTCCCATTGCTGAGAAGGATTTTTATTTATTTTATTTTACTGAGAATTTAAAAGCCTTTCTGGTAGAGTCAGCACAGCCCCCCTCCTGTGTCCCCTCAGTCATCAGTCCCCTGGGGTTGGGTGTTTGCGATGCCCAAGTGCTTGCTTGGGCTGTTCTTTTTTTTCTTTCCTTTCTTTCTTTCTTTCTTTTTTTTTTTTTGTATTCTAGGGATAGGTCTACAGGGTGTTCAGGATCTTACTACTAGATCAGACTCGTGGTGATTCTCCTATTTACAGCCTCCCAAGTGCTGGGATTACAGGCTCGTGCCACCATGCCCAGTCTGAGCCACCATGCCCAGTCTGAGTCATCTCAGCGCACCCCAGGGGCAGGGCTGAGATCGAACTCCCAGGTCCTGTATCTGCTTGTCAGCGTGCATTAATCCACTGAGCTATTTGAC
>NDGM011047883.1:0-13303 GCA_002564305.1 Octomys mimax | reverse complement strand
GGGCCCTGGCAGGGCCACGGTAGCTACCCAGACACTTCAGATGCTGAAGCTCTGGCCTGGGTGATAGGAGCCGCTGCTCAATCACTAGTCTTGCCCCACCCAGCGCCTTCCCCACCGCACTCGCAGCATCCCCTCTGCTCCCCCAGTGTCCTGGCCCTGAGCTTGGCTCTGACCATCAGGCAGCTCGGGGTGGCAGAGCCTCAGGTCCTGGCAGGTGCGAGCAGGGCTATCCTGGGTCCCCGTCGGCCGCCTCATCTGCTCAATCTCCTCCCGCAGGGAGTCCAGGGAGCCAAAGATCTCCTCCAGCCCCCCAGGGCTGCCCGGGGCACCCCCGGTCGGCATGGCCTCATCTTCCTGCATCAGGCGGCTCCCGTCCACTGAGCGACGAGTCTTCTTGGGCATCTGGATGGGCAGCGGCTGGATGACCTCGCCCGGGGGGCCCTGAGAGATGAGGGGGTGAAAGCAGTTTGCCGTGAAGGGGAAGCTTAGGCTGTGGCAGGAAAGGAGGCCCGAGGAGCCCGCTCACCCTCAGAACTCACCGGGTGTCCTGGGGGACCCTGCACGCCCTTCTCTCCCTTTGGTCCTGCTGGGCCCTGACAAAGGATTGATGAGGTCAGGGTGGGGTCAAGAGGTCAAGCATGAGGTCAATGTCACAGAGGGGTCAAAGGAGTCTCCTGGGCAGGAATAAGGATGTGGGAGCAAGGGTAGGGTTGCTCCTGAGAGATGGGGTCAAGTCCAGCTGGGGAAGCAAAGGTCAGGGTGGACAGGGTCACTCACTGTGGCTCCTTTGGCTCCTTTGGGGCCAGCAGGTCCCTGTGAATTGAGGAACAAAAAAGTGGTCACAAGGGAGGCCAAGACACAGGAATAGAGAGCAAGGTCACATGTCCACAGGACCGTGGGTACCACAGGAGGGACATGCGGAATATAGGGACATCTGGAGACCCTGGAACACAGGGAAGGAGACACTGGAGGACCCTGAGCACTGTCTGTAAGGCTGCAGGTGGATAGAAGTCACTGCAAGGTCAGGGACCCGGCTTTGAGGACTTGGAAGAGGAGCAGGGGGATACTCACAGGGTGGCCCGGAGGCCCTCCAGGACCGATGGGGCCAGATCCTCCTGGGATACCCTAAGATGCGGAGGGGCCTGGGTCAGCTGGGCTCTACCCCCCAAGCCCACCCCCCACCCACAGCTAAGTCCCAAACCATCCCCACTGTGACCTCCTCTTGCTACCCCAGACTCCCAAGGCCAAGCCCTCGACCCACCGTCTCTCCTTTCTGTCCAGGGGAGCCCTGAGGGCCAGGAAGTCCCCGGTCACCCTTCTCTCCTTGCTCTCCTGGGGGGCCGATCAGACCAATGAGACCTGGGTGGCCCTGGAGAAGGGGACAGTGATCACCAGGATGCAGGGAGAGTCACATGCATAGGGAAGAATGCGCAAGGGGCTGGGGACCTAGCTCAGCGACAGAGCGCATGCTTGTATGGGCGAGGTGGCAGGTCTAAGCCCCAACAGCAAAACAAGGCCTAGAAGACAGAGGAAGCAGGGTATGGGGTCTGGGGCGACCCATCCCCATGAGTAAGGACCCCAAGGCCTGGGGACTGAGGCAGAGGAGTAGAGGAGCATCCCCATGGGTTCCAGGAGGTGAGCGTGGTGAGAGAGATCCGCTGGTCACTTACCTTCTCCCCCTTGGCTCCTGCATCACCACGGAGGCCAGGAAGCCCTGGGGGTCCCTGCATGGGGACAGGAAGTCATTCTCTCCAGAAGATGGGGTCAGGTCCTCCCCATGGCCTCCCATTCCCTCCACGCTTCCCCTTGATGCCCACCACCCCAGGGCACCAACCCAACCCAGTTCTTACTCACCACAGGACCTGGAGGCCCGGCCTGGCCAGTGGTTCCGGGACGGCCTTGTTGACCCTACAGATTGGGGAGACCCCAGGTCAGGAGGAACTTCCCACATTATGTCCCTCCCATGGCCCCTCCCCCTGCCCTGCACCCCATGACTCACCACTGAGCCTGGGAGCCCTCTCAGCCCATCAGGGCCAGGCTTTCCTGCTGGGCCAGCAGGACCCACAGGGCCTGTCTTCCCCGGAGCACCCACAGCACCAGAGTCCCCCTGAAACAGAAAAAGTGTGTCCAAAAGAGCAGAGAAGGGGGTACAGGGGGCTGAAGATGGAAAGGGTGAGACAGGAAGGAGGAGGCCAAACCTCAGGAGACCCCGGAGCAGGAGCAAGTATAGGACTCCTGTCCCCAAAAAGCGCTCAAATGGGAGAGGTGGCCATGGGGCAGGCCTCTGGAGACAGAGGAATCTGAGGGAGGAGGTGGAGGGAACATTCCAGCACCCGGTGGCCCCTCGCTCACCTTGGCTCCCTTCTCTCCCTGTCGCCCCTCCGGACCGGGCGTGCCTGCTGGACCCTGTGGTGGGGCAGGGAGGCGATGAGGAGGCAGTGGGCACCAGGCTGAACTCCTGCCCGTGCCTGTCCCTGTGCTCACAAACACATGCGCACACGCGTGCAGACTCAGGCACAAACGCAGAAGGCATGGACGGAAAGAACAGGTACCACTGGCCCAGTGGCAAGAATACCGAGTGCTTCCGTACACTTGGCGGAGACCCTCACTCCCATGTCCCTCCTCAGGCCCACTTCCTGTCCCAGTAACTCAGAGCACAAGCCCCTCCCCCAGAGTCCATCTTGGTTGGTCAGGCGGTGCTACCACCCCTGGAAGGAACACAGAGACCAAATCCTGGGAGCAAAAATACAAGAGATACACGTGTACCCTGCAGGACAACCCAGATACCAGGTGCCTGCCTGCCCATCACCTGCCGCCATCCCAGCCTCCACCCACCCTCCCCAAGGCCTGCTGCCCGAGGTCCCAGGCATCCAGCTCACTCACCCTCTTCCCCAGTGGTCCAGGCGGCCCATTTTCCCCAGTGGGCCCAGGAGATCCCTAGGAAGAGAGGAACTGGGGTGAATAAGCAGCCTCCAGCCGCTTAGAGTGGGCCAGGGAACACCTACTCTAGAGCACAGAAAAGGGGTGTGAAGCCTCAGGCCTGGTGGGGTGGGGGTCCTGCTCACTCACAGGCTGGCCTGGCTCGCCGTCCTCTCCTCGGTCGCCCTTAGCACCATCCTGGCCCTGAGGGACGGAAGCAAGGTCAGGGCAGCTCTCAGCCTGGCTGGCATCACTCCTGAAACTGCCATCATCCCACCCCGCTTCCTAGCCCCTGAGTCCCTCAGCTGTCCCAAGCCCCCCATACAGGCCCCAACTTTGGTCCTGGCAAGACTCACCCTAGGGCCGACTTCTCCAGGAGGGCCGGGGTCACCAGGGAAACCGACAGGCCCCTAAGCCAGAGCGAAAACAAGGGTCCGAATCATAGCAGACTTAGCCACCCAGAGCCAACACAGGCAGCTGGCACATGCCACACTCTCCCTGCGGGCACCAGGCTCACTCAGGAGAGGGCCCCTGTGCCCCTCCCCCAACCCCACCCCACGTTCCTTCCAACACTTGGGTGCTGGTGAGAGGGCACGCCTCACATTCCCTCTGCATCTTAGACCCCAGGTCCTCCTCCCAGGAGGCCCCGTTCCCTTCCAGAACTTCCCTCCCAAGCATCTCCCCAGTGCTGGGGTGCCCTGCATGCCAAGGCCTCACACACACACACACACACACACACACACACACACTCCTGGTCTTCCATTCATACAGCCATCCTCTCGCACCCCCGCCCACACTCACAGGGTTGCCTTTGGGGCCATCGTCGCCTGTGGGGCCTTTAGGACCAGGTGGTCCAGCCTCTCCAGCCTGCCCAGACTCGCCTTTCTCTCCACGCTCCCCTCGCGGGCCCTGGAGAATGAGTGGAGGTACAGATGGTCTCCTGGGGGGGTCTCAGAGTTCAAGGGTACAGCCCCTGATTCCAGCATCTCCTTGTCCCCTCAGTAACAATGTGACACCCTCCAAAGGTCAGGAGGAACAGCAGGGCAGCCAAAGGGACAGCAGGATGGGCCCTCTGCCCTCCAAGGACAGCACAGTGTGGGCTTCCTCAAGGCCAGGCTGGGAATGATGGCTCTAGCTCAGAGGGGGACAGGAGGTCGGGGTGACAGACTGGGGATTCAGGCCTCCAAGCTTCACCTACCTTGACCCCCGGCTCACCCTGGACCCCTGGAGATCCTGGTTCTCCTGGTTCCCCCTAAAGAAAACATTCAAAGGTCCAGTACCCCCCACATCTCTTTCTCTTCTGTACCCCCAAATAAAATGGGTAGAAATCCAGCCTTTACCCCCATCCCAAGGACCGGGCCATCCACCTTGTCTCACTTACCTTCTCTCCAGGGGGTCCTAGGTTCCCAACACCTCCTGGGGGACCTTGTGGGCCCTGAAAAGGGAGCAAAGAGGGGAGTCACTTCCCAGGTGCCAGGGGCCTGAGCGAGGCCCAAGGTCACGGGCAAGAGCAGGGCCCCGGGCAGGAGGCGAGGGGACTCACATCAGCACCGTTGGGTCCAGCAGGGCCGCGAGGTCCTGGGGGGCCGGGAGGTCCCTGGGAGGGAACAGATTATCAGAGACAGGGCCAGGAGCAAGAGGTGCTCCAAGATGGAGCATGGAGGGTGGGCTGGGCAGGCAGGGGTCCTGGGCACAGGGCAGGACAGGGGTGCAGGCCAAGGCCTGTATGCAGGCTGAGGGCTCGTTGGGGTGCTGCGCTGGGGGCTGGCTGGACAGTTCTCCAGTCCAAGGAAGGCTGGGGTGGGCGGGGTCATACTCACCAGGGGACCCACATCTCCTATTTCTCCCTTCTCCCCAGACGGGCCTGGCAAGCCCTGTGCAGGAATCAGAGCGCAGACCCTGGTGACAACGTGACCAAAGCACGTTGCCCCAGGCAAACCGTCCCCACAGACCCCTCCCTGGGTTCTACCTGCCTCACCAGCTGGCTGCCCCCACCCTAGTCCCCATCAGCACCCTAGTCCCCCCCCCTCGGGGAAACATCAGCCCTGCTGACCCACCCCCTGTGCCCCACGCCCAAGCCCCAGCTCGCCTGTAGGCCGATGGGTCCTGGGGGTCCATTGAATCCTCTTGTGCCTTCATCACCTTTGGCTCCAAAGTGTCCCTGGGGACCTCGCGCTCCAGGCTCCCCATCAGCTCCCTGGGTTGGGGACAGGGACAAGGACACAGACAGGTCAGGTGTTCTCAATCCACAAACCCCACATGCAGTGGACACCATGCCCAACCCCAAGGACAGAGGGGAACCAAGAGCAGCTTAGAAAC
Organism: Octomys mimax; assembly: GCA_002564305.1. Lineage (NCBI taxonomy): Eukaryota > Metazoa > Chordata > Mammalia > Rodentia > Octodontidae > Octomys > Octomys mimax. Next base: position 8,065 of record NDGM011047883.1, on the reverse strand, counting down.
CCCTAGGGACTCGGGAGGGGACGAAGGGGCACTCACCGCGGCTCCAGGCTGCCCCACAGGACCAATGGGTCCAGGAGGGCCAGGAGGGCCCTGGGGGAGAAAGAAGAGTCAGCGGCTCTGGTACAGGAAGTGGGCCAGGGGCAGGGGGAGGTCAAAGGGCAGGGGCTCAGTGTCTTGGGCTGGGGAGGTGGCTCAGTGGTAAAGCACTCAGTGGCCTGCAGTAGATCCCCAGAGTGTGCACACCCACATGCAGGCGCACATGCATACTGGTCAGGTCACGGGCACTTACATGTTCACCCTTGTTCCCTTTGGTGCCCTTCTGTCCAGGGTCTCCCACCTCACCCTGGGTGGAGAAGGCAGGTGAGATGTTAGGGAGAGGAGAGGGGAGAGGAGCAGGAGACAAGACGGGGTGAGGAGCTCGCGCCCACACCAGCTGGCTCATCGGGAGAGGTGAGCAGCAGGTCTGTGGGTTCCCTTACCTTGTCACCATCTTCTCCAGCCACGCCAGGGGGTCCAGCAGGGCCAGGAAGTCCCACAGGACCCTGCACCCCATCGCGGCCAGTGGGACCAATAGGACCCTTCTCACCCTGAGGGAAAGGAAGGAAGAAGCTATGGCCTGGAGGTGACCCGCACCCTCAAACACTGCTGCAGGAGACCCCCGCAGCCACCACCCCTCAGCACACAGACTCCCACGGGAATCTTCCACACTCACCGGGACGCCTTTCTCGCCTGCTGCTCCTGGGGGACCCTGTGGGCCTGGGCGCCCCGGGGGACCTATGGGTCCCCCTGATCCTGCTGCACCTCGTTCTCCAGGGGAGCCCTAAATGAGGAGACTGAGTTAGGCCCCCAGGAAGGAGATCCCAGCCCACCCAAACCAAAGGATCCCCGACCAGAAGAAGTAACGAAAGTGGAATGAATTCCAGATGGCCCAGTCCCATGGTCCTGTCAGATACTGGTCCTCACCTTGACTCACCCAGCCCCTTCCCAGGCCACCCCAGAACCCCAGACTCACTGCAGGGCCAGGAGGACCAGCTGGGCCTTCATTCCCCTTCAAGCCAGGTCCACCCTGTAAGCACAGATTTGGGGCAACAGGTGAGACGGACCAGGAGGAGCAGCCTGCTAGGACACATGCCAGGAAGGGTGGGGGTCGTGGAGGAAGCTGAGCTCAGGGAGATGCGGAGGGGGGCAGGATGCAGGATGACTTGTGACTGGCCCTTGGCTTTGGAGCCACACTCACAGCAGTGCCTGGGAGGCCTCTCTCCCCTGGGAAGCCCCTCAAACCAGCTGGGCCATCTTTGCCTGGAGCCCCAGGGGGGCCAGGGTCACCCTGAAAGGACAGAAAAGGTCATGAGCTACAGCCATGTCCTAAATTGGACAAAGAAACCTCTGGTTCTTGCAAATCCCACTGCCTGTCCCTTTCAGCACCCCAACCCCAAGCGCCCAAAGTTCCTGCTGCAGGTCCCTCACTGACCTTTGTTCCTTCTTTTCCAGCTGTTCCAGGCAGTCCCTGCTCTCCAGGAGGGCCCGGGGGCCCTGGGTGACCTCTCTCCCCCATGGGACCGCTTTCTCCTGCTGCTCCCTGGAAAAGGAGCCGAGTCCCCATTAACAGGTCCACCCTGTCCACCTAAAACGTCCCTGTAGAGCCCCGTACTCCTGCCCAGAGCTACCAGGACATTCTTGGGCTCCCTGGGCCCAGCTGGGCTTTGCCTTCCCCAGTGTGGAGCAACTGCGCCACCTTGCGTCGCTGATGGGGAACTGCCTCCTCCCAAATGAGGAAGGCGGCCCAGCACAACTGAAGCTCACTCAAGACTCAGCCCGCAGGGTCTGGGCAGGCAAACCAGGGCCAGGGGTGTCTGCCTGAGAGGACAGGGGCAGACAGGCTGACTCCAGGGTGGGCGTCCATTCTCCTGCAGGCTGACCTACCTGGGGTCCCACCACGCCAGGGGGGCCAGGAGGGCCCGTCTTCCCTTGGAAGCCCTGAGAGAAGAGAGAGGATCAGAGCAGGTGCAGAGCGGGGCTGACCCGAGGCCCCAGCGGGGTGCACGGCCCAGCTGGCTGTGAGTAGCAGCAGGACCTGCTTACTGCCCGGAGCCCCACGGCCTTCCCGACAGCTCTGGTGTGAGGGCCACCTGGGACTGGACAGCCAGGGCACTACTTACCACTTCTCCTCTCTGGCCTGGGTGTCCCGGCAACCCATCCTTCCCGGGGGGACCCTGAAAGGGGGTCACATATCACATGAGTCTTGGACTGGGCAGGGGTGTGGGAAAGAAGGACGGAGAGACCAAGGTGGGTCAGCGTCAGTGTCAGCTTACCGGGGGGCCTTTGGGGCCTGGAAATCCATTGGGGCCCTGAGGTCCAGGGAGGCCCTAGAGACAGAGGGGCAGAGTCAGAGAAGGAAGGACAGACCACCAGGAGAGCACAGCTCCCAGCATCAGGGCAGCGGGCAGCGGGAGTTCCGGCCACACTCACCCTCTCTCCAGGGGGTCCGTGGGGGCCATCACCTCCTGACGTTCCCTGGGGAAACCAGAGCCAGGCAATGAAAGGAGCGGCTTGCTGCAGCCCCGGGGTGAGGAGGGGTGAGGAGCTGGTGCTCAGTGGGTGAGGGTGGTGGAGCCCTGCAGAGCCCACTCACCTTAGCTCCAGACTTGCCGGTGGCTCCTCGGGGTCCCCGCTGGCCCCGTGGGCCCTGGGCAGAGCAGAGGACAATGGTCAGAGACACCCAAGTGCACCCTGCGGAGCCACAGAGCATGCTTCCCTCCCCTGCACTCACCGTGGGGCCTCGCTCGCCCCGAGGTCCTGCTTTCCCTGACAGACCCTGGTGGGAATGGAGAGAAAGTCACCTGGGGGGACCCCTCATGGGTCCCCTCCAACTCCCGCCAGCCCCTCCCTCGACACCCACTGCCTTCCCAACTTACTCGGGCTCCTTTCTCCCCACTGGCTCCGGGGAAACCAGGAAATCCCAGGGATCCCTGGTGAGGTAGAGAAGGGGAATGAGAAGTCAGGAGAGGAGAAGGGACTCAGGAAGGGCCTGTGGAACCAGGGGAAGCCATCTGCCAACTGTGAGGGTCCCCCCTCCGTTTTCACATCCAAAGAATGGGTGCCACCCAAATCATTAGGGTACCCAGGCTCTGCCACCCTGTGCCTCCTGGACTCAGGGATGGGGACGGGAAGGGTGGAGGGACACAATCCGGGCATCACGTCACCTTGGGACCCTGACGTCCAGGGTAGCCAGGCAGGCCAGGAACACCTAGCTTGCCCTGTGGAAGGGGAAAGGAGCCATAAACACCAAGCATCCCAGGAAATGAGGGCCAGCCCCCAGCAGGGACGCTGGCCCTGACCCTTGACCCCAGCCCCCGGCCCCTCATCTGTGGCTGCCTGACTCCTGGCCTTTCTTCCCAAGAGCAGATTTCCCCCAATCTGGTGCCTCCCTGCTGTCTTCTGATCAGTCTGCTGAAGTTCAGGACATGAGCAGCTGCCCACCTGTCAACCTCAACTTGGTCTCCCCAGCACCCCAAGACATGGGCTCTCACGACCCTGCGCTTTGCTCAGGCAGTAGCCACCCTGCTTCGCCCCATGCACCCCTCCTCAGTGCTCCAGGCCAGGAGCTCATGGTGAGAAGCTGGACCTCTCCGCATCCCCAACCCATCAGCTCCCAGGAGGCGCCACACACGGGCCACAGTGCAAGGCCGAACTCCGTTGATTCCTATGGTTGCTATCCCCACGCCCGCCTGCCCTGTGCCCAGGCCCCTGCCTCCCACACCCCCGAGACCCCAGGTCTGGATCCCTCATCTCCATCACCTTCTCGCCCAGGAGCCCGGGTGGCCCAGGGTCTCCGGTGGGTCCTGTGCGTCCTTTCGGCCCCTCAGGACCATCTTCTCCACGGGAACCAGGAACTCCAACCTCGCCCTAAGAGTGTCAGGGAGGCAGGCGTCAGGGACTGGAGGAGCCCTGGGCTCCAGTGGGGCGGGTGGGGGTCCCCAAAAGCTACCCTGGGCCAGGGAGCTCTCAGGGTGGGAAGCGTGGGACTGGTGGCCAGGAGGGCAGAGGGCGTGGTGGGGAAACACGGCCGGGATAGGACATCAAAGGGGCCACAGTGCTGGGGCCCGGATCTCAGGGTCTCAAGACAGGCTGTGGCTGCAGGCTCCCAGGTGGAGGAGCACCGGGATGCAGAGTGAGGGGCCAGTGGGGGCTTCTACTCACCCTGTCACCTTTCACGCCTATGTCACCTTTGAACCCGGGAAAGCCGTCCTCACCCTGAGAAAGACGAAGGTGAGAGCACAGCTGGAGGGGCAGGTTGGGGAGCTAAGGTGGGGCTTTTGGAGAACACAGGCAGTAGGGCGGCCTTTGGGGCTGGAGCCTTGTGAGCAGGCTGAACGCAGGGCAGGGGGGCCACGAAGCCGGGGCGCGGTGCTCACCTTTTCACCTTTGTGACCCTTCAGACCCCGAATTCCATCCACACCCTAGAATCAGGGGAGAGTAGGAATGTGGCACTTGGGTGGGCTGTGTTGGAAGGCCAGGCTCCCAAGACCCCAGCCCGGCTCCACCCCGGCCAGTTACCTTGACACCTCGAGGTCCCGGGTATCCTAAAGGACCCTGAGGTCCAGATGGGCCCTGCAAGAAGAAAGAGAGGCACTTATAAAGAGTCCCCAGGGTGTCACTTTTGGGTCACCAGGAGACAAGAGAAATGAGAATACCACAATGCTGGAGTCTGAAAGGGGCGACAGGACATGGGAACTGAGGAAACGTCAGGATCAAGGACCCAAGAGCAGGAGGCCCAGAGTCGCACAGGGGCCCCTTCAGGAGGTAACAGGAGGCGGGCAAGAGCTCACCTGGTTTCCTTTGGTTCCAGGAGGACCTTCCTTCCCAGGGTGGCCCTAGGGGTGGGAGACGCACATGTGCCTGCTGCTCCCATCACCTGCACCTCGCCCTCCACTGCTTCCCGCCCAGACCCCCATGCCCTCACAAGGCCAGCAACCACGGGCACCACCATGACTGCCAGCGTGGCACATCAGCTCGCAGTCACTGAAGGAGCACCACAGGAGCCTTGGGCTTGCAGCGGGGCCTACTCACCGGGAGCCCATCTGTGCCAGGCATGCCAGGGAGCCCTGGTTTCCCTCGAGGGCCCTGCAGGAGAACGAGCACATTCAGGGTGGCTAGAGGGCTCAACCTAACTCAGTGAAGGCCCCATCTGTAACTCAAGCCCATCTGCCCACTCCCCCAGAGCCCCTGCCCTCCAAATCCCTTGGCCACTCACCTTCTCACCATGAGGGCCGATGGCGCCCTGAGGACCGGGGAGCCCCTACACACAGGGAGAAGGAGGTCACGGGCGCCCCACAGCTTGGGCTGCTCCCTCCAGCCACCCTCAGCCTTCCCACGCAGGACATGAGCAAGCGGCCTGGAGCCCCTCAGCTTTGTCCCCACCTGGAATTTGAGCCAAGGTGCACCCCAAGGGGCATCACCATGACAGAGGGGTAGGGGGCACCACTTACCTGGGTCCCGGGAGTGCCCTGCTGTCCAGGAGGTCCTGGCTCTCCCTGGGGTCCCTAGAAATGGGCAGCCAGTTTGGAGTCAGAAGATGGGGACAAAGCAAAAAGGACAGAGCTGTGGTGGCTGCCAGGAGGGCAGGAGCGGGCAGCAGGCAGGGGCTGGGCAGGACCCAGCGGGCACCCTGGGGCTCAGGGGCTTGGCCCCCACACCCATCTCCCACTCACCAAGCTCCCTTTGGGACCATGGGGTCCATCCATGCCTCGGACTCCCTGAAACACGGGAAGGGTGTGAGCGGGCTGGAAGGTGACTGCCTGCAGGGGCTGCGGCTCCAGGGGCAGCGAGGCAGGCGCCATCCACCGCACTGCCCGGCCTCTGCACTGCAGGGCCTCCCGAGGGAAGCACAGCCACCCCTGTGTGCAGCGCCAGCCTGGGCGCCCAGGGGTGGCGGTCTGAGGCTTTCTGTTTCATTTTGCCTCTGGGTTTTTGTCCTGCTCTGGCTCTGCTCAGAGCCCTGGGTGCACTGAACCCTGTGGCCCTCCAAATGCTCCTGGGGGTGACACGCGGAGTGGGGACAGGTGGGAGAGTAGGAGAGCTGGGGGGGGAGAAGGGGCAGGGACAGAGGCAGTTAGGAAGGGTGCAGAGTCAGAGAAGTCAGGGAGCCACTCACCGGGGGCCCAGGGATACCAGGGGGTCCTTTCGGACCAAGGAGTCCTCGCGGTCCCTGCATTCAAGGTTGGGAGAGGAGACATCATACAAGCAGAGAAACAGTGTGTCCCTTCTGCATACAAGCCCTTGCCCTGGTTTCCCAGGAGCCCCCCACCCCCAGCCAGATCCCACACACACTCACCGACTCTCCAGGCAGCCCGCGGGGCCCGATCTCCCCATCATCTCCCTGCGGGAGGACAGAGTACAGCAGCCTCGCCTCCTGGACTTCTCCTGTCCCCAACCCCTGCCCTTGCCATGACACTTACCCGCTCTCCGTCCTCACCAGGGGGCCCGGGAAGGCCCTGGGCACCAGTGTCACCCTGAAAACGTGGAACAATTACAAGGAGCCTCCAAGCCCCAACACTTGCAGACTCTGAACCCTCTTTACTAGCCAACTGATTACATTCAGGGGCTTCCACTGGGCTCCCAAACTCCTTATGCAGAGATCCCCAGTATACTTACCCTATGTCCTTTCTCCCCAGGTAGACCTGGGAGACCATCAAAACCTCGATCACCCTAGAAGGAAAAGGGACAGCCAGAGTGAGGGGGCTTCCCAGACACTGCTCCTTACTGTATCTGGAGCAGGAGGGGCTGCACCCTGGGTGCACATGGAGAACTAGGGAGTCCTGAACTATGGGTACAGAGGAGTCCACGCCTGTTACCTTCACTCCAGGTTCCCCCGGCATCCCTCGGGCTCCATCGGCACCCGCTCGGCCCTGGAGGTGCAAGGTGGCATCAGAGCAGTAAAGACACCATCCTCCAGCCTCAAGCCCCATCTCCCACCAACACCCAGCCGGGCCCTGGCTACTCACCCTCCGCCCAGCTTTGCCAGGAGGGCCTGCGAGACCCTGAGGTCCTCTGGGGCCCTGGTGAAGACAGAGACAGGAAAAGGGTTAACGTGTAGTGATGGGGGGCCCATGGGCTAGGCATCAGGTGAGGAGCCATTACCTGAGGCCCTAGGTCTCCCGATTCTCCTTTCAAGCCAGGGCTCCCGGGCTGCCCCTGAAGACAAGAAGAGAAGGTGGCCGTGTTGGAGGACATTCCCCAGAGTGACTTCAGAGCCATTCCCCAAAGAAGCAAGACAACTTCCAACACAGTTCCTTTCCAGAATTATCCATACCTCAGCACACAAATAAAAGAAACGCTAACATCCCCCTCGCTTACCAAGGGTCCAGGACGGCCTGTGTATCCCATCGGGCCTGGGGGTCCTCGGAGTGCCAGCTGGGGGAGTGAGGAACAACACAGCTGAGGAGGCAGCTGGAGAACCTCTGCAGAGCCCCAAATTTGCCTGCCACCCCCACCCCCCAACTCACACTCCCCCAACTCTCCTTCTCAGGCCCACACTGCTCTGACCTTCCCTGGTCTCCTTTCACTGCAGCCCCCCTTGCAGCACCCCCTCCCCCAGTCCTCCTCACCCGCGCTTGCTGCAGAATCGCCTGGGCCTGAGCCTCCTGCGCGGCCACCACGGGGCCCTTGTCACCCCCACTGCTGCCAAACCGGAACTGAGGGCCAAGACGAAAAGGTCCAGGTTCACATCCAGGGAATCCCTAGGACCTTCCCAGCCAGAGGCCTCCTCCCTCTGGGGTACTTGCCCCCAAGTTCTAGAACACCCCACAGCCCTCCTCTGGCATCTCCCGTGAGCTCCAGCTAGCTGCTAGGGGGTGTGCCAAGCCTCAACTCCTGTCCGCCTCCCCATTTCCTGCCTCTTCCCCCCAGAAGGTGCCCTTGGCTCTAGACCTCTCTGAAATACAGAACTTCCTGCCTGGTTCTAAAATGATTCAAGCTGGGTCCTAGAAGAACATGCTCGCTGCTAAGTCATCTAACGAACCTGAATCCTCGAACCCCAAAGATCACTCTCAGAAAAAAAAAAAAA
>NDGM011047868.1:0-10369 GCA_002564305.1 Octomys mimax | reverse complement strand
AGAGAGACATGGCCCAAGGGCTCGCTGTCAGCAGTGATATTGAAGAACATGGTAGGGTTAACCATGCTTGGCAACAAACAACTTAAGAGGATGGGTAGAGGCGTCTGAAAAGCGACCTGCCTTTTCTATTTTAAGGCTGATAAAAATTCTGTTTTCTTGCATTATGCCGTATCAAGTGCAAGAATTTCACCTTGGTAGGCTGTAGGGCAGTGATTCCTAAAATGTATGGGGTGGGGTGGGGGGTCTTTGAAGAATTTCAAAGTCTAGGTCACATCCCAGATTGATTTAATCAAAATCCCGGGGGTTGGGCTGCTGGCTTCCATAAAATTTGACATTCTTAGGTGAATTCAGTGTGCAGACAAATTTGGAACTGTTGGTGTAGGGTTTAGCTTGTGCTGTACAGTGGACCAAAAGTCATTGTTCTTGTCTTTGTTTTATATCCGCTCTAAGTAGTTAGAAACGAACCAGGTATTTGTGCATGATACATATCATGTGGTGATATTTACATTTATTGTAGAAACAGTGTTTGGAGATGCTTTGCTGCCATCCTCTATTGTAATTTTGGAATACATCTGATAAGCACTTGGTTTATAATTTGTGGCCTATTTGGTCAAAATGAGTTTGTTTTACTAATTGAATTTGATAATTCTGCAGCTTTGGACTGATTTAGAACTCTTTAGACCTGTCAACTTGATCTGATTTTGTGCATCTCTTCTGTGTCCTCATCAGATTTCACACATTTATTAATTGAAAAGTGGTAGCTTTGTACACTGCGGCAAACTGGAAACAAAATGGATTTAAATGCAGAAAATTCTTACTAGTACAATGAAATAAAAAAAATAAATCTTTTTTCCTAACAACTTTTAGTATTTTTATCTGCATGAGGGATATACACTCTGTTACTTCTTTGAATGATTGTGAGAATGAAAGTGGAATAGTGTATGGAAAAAGTACTTTGTAAAGTATAAAGCAGTATATCCATTTAAAGTGGCATAAGCATCATCTTTATCATTTCTATCACCCAGTGGCAAGTAAAAAGAAAAGGACTTTTACAATAAGTGCCTTGGACTTATTTATTTATATTATTAAGCAGCATTTCTATTCCGGTGCTAGCTTCAGTAATGTATATATGTTTTTAGTGAGATAAGCCATGTATGTGTGTTTACACATTTGAGTCTCCAGGTAGAATAATAATATCCAAGTCATTTGTTGTTATACATCATATTTATGATTTCAGCTTCGCATATGGATTTCTTTGCTTAGGTTGACAAAATAGGAGGAGCTTATTGAACAGTCTGTTTTCTGTGAGAGTCATCCTGATACTGATTACTTGTTGCCTGACTCTTAAATTTAAAAAAAAAAATTGCATTTCTTAGTGGAATTTTAAGAGTTCATATTAGTAAAGAGCTGTGTATGAGCTGAACATTTCTAGTGGCTTTAGGGTTCTTGCAGAGTGTGGGTGAAATTGTCTTGATTCAAGTGTGGGCTTCAAGTGGCTTTCAGAGACTTCTTTTGCCACCTGTTATAAGAAAATTGTTACTCTGTAACTTCCCAGAAAAGCAAGTAAGTTGATAGGTTAAGTGACTTCCTGACTGTTGTTAAAACAAAATGTTTTTCCTAGTGGTCTCTTGGAATTTTGAAGAAGAAACCTAGGTTTTAATGCTTTCTTAAAAGAGCACTGATATGAACTGGTAATTGAAGGAACCATGAAGTTTAGAACAAGGAGAAATTTTGTTTCTGAACTTTGCTTTATTCATCTGACAATTTTTTTTTTTTTACGTTGATAGGTATAGTTTAATATCATCAAGAAAGTAATTGGAAATATAACTATTATAAGGACTTTTATAATAAATAAGGCTCTTAGTTTGATATTGTCTGAGAACATCCAATGAAGTACATAACTTTGGACTTGAAATTTTGCTTATAGAATTTAATGTTATAGAATTAAGGTTTTTATTACAGTGTATTCAGAAATATATTTGCATACACATACATAGATGTTTATTACAGTAAGATATACAAAAGTAAAAAAAATCAGTGACTAAGTATAATGACTTTTAAGTCATTGGTTTATATTCATATTGTGGATTAAAATGAAAACACTAAAATTATATTTTTATGGATGGATAGATGTTTCTAAGGTATTGCCAATTGAAAAAAAAAAGCCAGTTTAAAAATAATCATTTTTGCAAAAACTGAGTTGCAAGATGATTTCAGGGAATAAGTTAAATATTATATATTATTATATCTGATGAGGGAAGTTATATGTCATTTAAGTTTTCTTGGTTTAGTATTCATTACTTTTGCTATTTAAAAAAAAAGCTTAAGAAAGTAGGTATTTAGAAGGCTGGGGTGTGGCAAAGCTGGCTGAGAAGTAGGTGTGACTTGTGCATTACAAAATCCTAGACACACCAGCAGTACAGTTCCCAAAGCCACATGGAATTTTCCTGAGAACTGAGCAGATTTTCAGTAGGCTGGCCTAGACCTGACTTGAGCTTGAGATATGGGATCCCAACACTGCTCATTAGAACCATTCTTGTGGGTTTCATCAAGATTTGGACAACACAAAAGAAGAAGCTAAGCCCGTGCTGCATTTCCCAGATGCAATTTGTACTTTTACTTTTGCTTTTTAAAGTTTATTTATTATATACAGAGTCTTGCTACACAGTTTGGACTTGTAGTGATCCTTCTGGCTCAGCCTCCCCAGCGCTGGATTACAGGCATGCGTCACCTCGCCTTTTTTCAGGGCTGGCACTGTGCACTCAGAAGGGGATTGAACTTGGGACCTTGTGCTTGCCAGCCAGGCATTTTAGGCCGCTGAGCTATCTCCCCGGCCCTTATTTTTGCTTTTAGCTTCTTTTGCTCCGCCCGAGCTTAATAAATTTTGTCATAAATTCTTTTTGTTTGCTTTGTCCAATTCTTTGTTTCCGATGGAAGAACTTGGAATCTAACTCCAGAGGGAAAGGCAAGCAACTCAGAACCCAGCAATGTTTAGTTAGTTGGTGAGCCACTTTCAGAAGCAGGCTACTGAATAGCTGGTGTTCTTGGTCTTACCTTTTTTTTTTTTAAGTCTATAAAATTGGGGTGCAACTCTTTCATAGCCTTTGAAGATCTTGTATGATAGAAAATTCTTACATTTAAGTTCTCCAATATAGGCTTTCTGTGAATCCTAGGCTGATGGATTGATTTAGAATACTTATTAAAAAAAAAAAGGACAGAAAACATTTTTTTTTTCTTAAATAAAATACAGAAATTATGTGTGGTAGAATGCCTAATGTTTCATAATAAAAAAATTTTAAAAAGGTACATTCCAAAGAAAGCTTAAGAATAGCTGAATAAAATGGAATGCTTTTAGGAATATATCTTTTTTTTATGGTAGTAATAGGGTGAGATCTTTGATGAAGCTAAAAAGTCTTACTTGATATCTTTTGAGTTTTATTGTCTAAGATAGATTTGAAGAAACTAAAGAAGAAATCCATAAGTAAAAGGTGTTTTCTTTGACAAGATTTTATCTTACAAGTCCCTTTCCTCCATTCACTTATCAATAACTTCATCTCATTTTCTTTATCTTTTGAATTCCATTATCTCCCAGGCAATCTATTGCTTTAAGCTGTTAGTACCTAATATTGCCTCATTTACATTGACACATGCTTGACCTCAGCCCTTCTCCTCTCTTTGTTAATGCACCAACAAGCAGTGATATTTCTCTGGAGCATTATCATTTGGCTGTTAGCTCAACTAATAGCAGCCATTCGTTTGAGCTGATGAAAGTTTATTAAGTAAAAACATGGCACAGTGGAGGTACACAGCGTCCTGTTTTTAATGATGGGAGCATGCTGAGTTTGCATTATAGGTAGTCCTGTTGGATCTTGAGTGAGATGGGGTGCCTGAATAGATCTGATCAATATTCTGCTATCAGATTGATTTAAGAATGGGCATTTTTGAATGATTGATTTGATTGCTGTTGATTAGTGTACAGGCTGAGGAGCAAAGAGGGGAAGTTGTTTTTGCTCCTGGCACTTGACCTTGCTCAGTGTTGTAGCTATCTTAGGAAGCCTGTTTTAAGTACTAGACTGTCAATACCCCCGAGGCATTCAGACAGTGGCAAAGCAGAACCTCAAGGAGCCAAAAATATTTTCTTAGTCTTTTCTAATGAAGTTGGGATCAGAGATCATTTTTGCTATAAATCCCCCAAGATTTCCCAAATCCTTCATTAGAGACCTGAGCCTTGAATGGTTTCCCTTTATTCTTCCTTATGTGTCGCATACCCCTCCCACTCCAAATTTTTGCATGAAGACCTTTATAGTGCAAGTGGTAGCTGTTGTCACTGCCATAAAGTTAAGTGGGTGATATTATTAAATGTATTTTATTTTTTAATGTTTTTTTTTGCAGAACTGGGGATTGAACTGAGGCTCTTGCACTTGCCAGGGAGGCGCTTATTCTACTAAGCCATGTCCCCGGTCCCTTGAATTTATTTTTAACAACTGAGATTTTTGTGAACATGAATTCTTTCATGGTTTGTATTTTTATGTGATATATATAATCTATACATATAGATAGATAGATAGCTATTCTAATAATAAAATGATTTCCAATTTATCTGGTATAATTAAGTACACAGACTTGTATACAATTCATGTTTTCAGGAATCCTGTTATGTTCCACATACACCAAAGCTTTCAGATTTGCTTCTAAAACTGATATCAGCCTAAATAATATTGAGAAGGTTCTCTCAAGAAATGAATTTGGGTCGGGGAGATAGCTCAGTAAAATAAGCACTTGTCTGACAAGCATAAGGGCCTGAGTTCAATCCCTGGTTTGGGGAGTGGGGAGGAAGAAATGAATTTATTTAGAGATAAATGGAGGATTATAATCTGGGATGCATCTCCTGTGACAAATCGTAGGGACAGTCAAAGTACAAGGGAAGAAATGAGGAAGGTTACATAAATTGTTTTGAAATAATTATCTTTGACCACAAGGATTAATAGTAACAAAACAGTTGCTTGGGTAGGTGTCCTTGCAGAAGAATTCTTTGTGTAAAATTGTAGTGGGTTTTTTGCAAATTGTGGTTTTCAGAGTCTGTAAGTTTATTGCATTTATTGCTCGACTCCATTTGGTTAGAGTTTGACATAAGTGACTTCATTTTATTTCTGACAGATTTTGTAGATTGAACCATATGAAATAAGCAGTATTTGATCATTTATGACCTGTAAAAGTGTTTTCATATGTTTCAAATTAATACATGAAAGATATTATATTTCGTTTAAAGCAGTATTCAGTTTGTGTTACCAGTCCTGCCTGATAAAGATCAAAATTTGTGCAATGCAGTAAGGCATAGAAATGTAGAAGTGTTTGATGAGAAAGGATCTAGGATTCTCACTTAAGATAAACATCTTCCCTGCTTGCATAGAGGTGGGTCTGAATTATAGACATTCCTCACTTAATGGCTGAGTTCAATTTCTGAGACTTAATTTGTTAAATGAACCAATCACTAAATGAGAAATTGTATATAGTACATATAATATTCAGAACAAAGAGATGGTCAAAGGAAATCCTAACTGGGTAACTTTGCTTTTATTTGCTTAACTCTTTTTTAAAAAAAATTTATTTTAATGTATTTGACACAGAGGCTACAGGATATAACAGGTCTCACTACTTAGCTTGGACTCATAGTGATTCTCCTGTTTTCAGCTTCCTAAGCGCTGGGATTACAAGAGTGAGCCACTATGCCTTGAATCGCTGTCTCAGCTGGCATGGTGCACTGGGGATCAAACCCTGGTTGCTGTGCTCTGCCTAAGCAGGCACTTTAGTCCCCTGAACTATCTGGGCAGCCCTTATTTGCTTAACTCTTAAATACAGTGCTGTAATGTATAACAGAACATAAAACTAAAGTACTGTACAACACAAAAAATTTACAGTGCTCTAAACAAGGCATACCCCCACCAAAAAGGCACTGAGGATATACAAATAGGATGTACAGCACTTTACACAAAACAAAACCCAAAACAAAGAACAAACCATAAATCCTAGTGTTGGGTCATAAGTCCAAGTAGTCATTAAACAGGTAGATGATTAAAGAGGGTAAATTTGTATTCTGTATTGAGAATTTTAGAGGCTTCTTGTCCTTATCTGGAATTCTCTGAGCCTGAAGGTAAATACTTGAGGGTGGAGGGCTGTCTGGGAGAGGCAGGCCAGAAGCCTCTAGTGGAGTCCTGGCAAACCTTTTGGAGTGTTCAATGATACGACACAACCCACTGCAGCATACATGCTTTAGGTTTGCCACCAAAACTCTAGAGAGATTGGTTTCTAGGATTTTAGGGGCAGAGTGGCAGCAATCTTGTAACCTAAGTAAATGTGGAGCTTCAAGGCATGTGTTCTTCTGTTGTGTTAAGTAAATCTTTAGTTAGATGAGGCTATTAAAAAAAAACATGTTTAACTTGTGGCTTCTGAAGTAGCCTAATTTGATATCCTTTTACTACATCTGTAAGTAGGGCCATGACAACATTTTTAGAATGATTATTGTTGTCTTACTAGAAAAATGCTTCCTTTAGGGAGACTCACTGACCTATTGAAAAATGGTAAAAATATTTTGGAACGGTAAAATTATCAGAATGCTGAAGGAAATATTTGTTTTGGACTCAACAGTAGCGATATGTTTGCTTTCTTGGAGAACACTGCTGCCAAAATAAGCATTTTCACTAGCTGGCAGATGGTTTAGTTATCAGGCTGTTTTTTTGTTTACTTATAATTTCTTCTTTTTTCTGCCTTGATATTTAGTTCATTTTAGAAATATTTACTAATATCATTTATCCTTGTGTGTTTCACCTTCTCCAAATTAAAAAAATCAGTATATTTTTACTGCAAGTTTTTCAATGGAGCAGCAGCTGAGAATGGCCAATTTCATTCTCTCAAAATGTTCTCATTGGTTTATGTTAGAACACAACTGTAGATCAATGTAAATAAAAGCTTGAGTAATACTGGCTAAAGACAGGCACTTAACTATCAGATAATAAATTCCTGTACTTTACACTAAAATGAAATTGAGAAAAAAATGAAAAGAGTATGGGTATGGTTATTTGTAATTGTGAAGATTTTCCCATTGTCATAGACTTATACCTCAACTTATGGCAAAATTTTTTTGAATTCTTGATTATGTACATTTTAACTAACTTGGCCTAGTTTTTGTGTTATAAAAATGTTTTGAATTTCTGTTTTCCTACATGTACAGGTTTGTAGTAACAAAATGTGCTGTCCTTTTCAATATTTTTTGTTAAAATATCTTGGAAATGTTTGGTTATTTTTGTAATGTTAAAGGAAATACTTGATTCCAACTCTTAAACCAGAATTCTGTTATTTCTATGAGTGGATTCAAACTGTGTTAACTAAAACAGTAATATTCTATTAGGTGGTAATAATAGAGTTCTTTCTTTCCTGGAAAGTTTGTTGAATATATATGTAAGAAAAATTCTAAGTACATTTAGTTGACCCCTGTCAGTATGTAGTACTCAAAGAAATGGTATGGCATATGGGATAATTCTAGGAGTTCATATTAGTGATCATAGTCTTTGTTTTGTGAAAAGATGTATAGATGCATTTACCAGCTGGCTGTACTCCATATGTTGTATTTTATTCTATATTTTAATAAATATTTGTGACATTCAGTGTTGCCTTTCACACTTATGAATCTGATTGTAGTAATTTATCACAGTTGAGGAACCACTTTGTTGGTGTCTAGTTTTATCCAACTGCATTTCTTAAATTCCTCGTATTTGATCAATGTATCATTTAAGAAGTATGGTTAATTTGGAAAACCCACTTTTATGGTTTGGATCTTGAATACCTTCCAAAAGCCTATATATTTAAGGGTTTGGTTGCCAGCCATTGGCACTACAGGAAGGTGTTAGAATCTTTGGGAGGCAAGTCCAAGTGGAAGGAAGTTAGGTCACTTGGGGTGCACCTATGAAGGGCAGATTGGGACCCCCAACCCTTTCTTCTTTTTCATTTCTCTGACATCATGAGGTAAGCAGACCTTCTCTGTCACATACTCATGCCGTGATGCACTCCCTGGGCTGGCACAGGCCCAGAGCAACAAAACCAACTATAGACTGAAATCTTTGAAACTGTGAGCCAAAATAAGCTTTTACTTCTTATAAATTGTTACTTCAAATATTTTATGCTGGCAGTGGAAGGCTAATACATAGGTGAAATAATTTATAGAATAACCACTTCCAGTATATTAAAAATGTTTTTCAAAAATGTTAGCTGAGTACATTTTTTTCTCTTTTAGTAAATCCCACATATTTAGCATATCTTACCATATTGAATATTTCGAAACCTGACACCACAGTACAACAGAAGTGATATCAGTGATGGTCTCTTAAGTTGACTGTGGTTTCACCAAGTTTTCTTTTATGTGTAAACTTCATGGTGCAAACTCTTCAAAATGTGTAAAGAAGAATTTCAGGTCCTTAAATCAGTGTCCTAGAGATCAAATGTTACATTGATAACTGTTTTTTCAAATTGGCTTGAGTACCACTTAGTAAAGTTAGGTAAGGGCAAAGGATGCCCTTGCCTAACTTCTGTAATTTTAGTTTTACAAAATAGGCTTTTAATAAGTGAAGACCAGAAAATTCATTACAGTATTTTCTTTAAAACTGAAAGACTCTTCTTTGTGTTTGTAGTAGGGTTTTCAAACTTAGAAGTTTTAGGGCTATCATTGATTAAATGCAAGTTAGTTGTACTTGTGTTTTGGGTCAAAGAAGCAAATTGAGAAATTTTATTTAAATGATTATAGTGGTTTAATAAAGGAAAGTATTGTTAAAATGCTGCATTAAAACACCATGGAAATCCTCTCTCAAGTTTCTTTATCCACAGAATAAATAGATACTGTAAAATTAATTTCTGTGGGTGCTTAGTATGTACCAAGCCTTGTGTTATGTTTTTTCTCGACTTTCCGAAATTTGAGGGGCCGGGGAGATGGCTCAGTAGAATAAGTGCTTCCCTGGCAAGCACAAGGGCCCGAGTTCAATCCCCAGTTCCAGAAAAAAAAAAAAAGAAATTTGATTTGTCCTTCTGGAAGTTGATGTTGTCATGTAATTTTGTATTTGGAATATAAATAGTTTGGGTTAAAGATGTTCAAATAAATTCCTACAAAAAAATCAAGTGTGACTGTGCAGTGGGTGTTTTTTTAGGCTTAAATATCTCAGCTAGATTTAATTACCTTAAGGGATAAGGCTATATCATGGGCCAGTGGCTTTACCAAATTATTTTTCATTTTCTGGATCTTGATGTCACCGAAGGTTAATGCATCCTCTTTTCTTTGCTAGACACTCAAGCTAAAATCCAATTTTAGGGCATACGTGTAAATGAATTTGTTGTTGTTTTCACTCCTTGGGGACAGTTTGGTCATTTTGTGAGTCTGCCTTTACATCTGGAATTGTTGGCAGCTTGCACAGGGCCAGGGGCTCTGGTAGCAGGGGCAGTTTCGAGTCAGTATGAAAATGAACTGGCAGGCTTCAGAGGGTATAGCTGGCCCAGGGCTTGTCACTCTTCCATCTCTTGGTTCTTTCTTGCTTACTGTAAGGAAGTATATTTGCTACTGACATTTGATTATAGCATATCACAAAACAAGTGATGTGTTTGTGAGTTAGCCAGTGCTTTTTTTTGTTGTTGTTGTTTTAACTGGTTCATGCCGTTTGTATTTAGCAGCTTCCACGCTTTCTATATTCAATGTTCACAAACATCTAGATGAGTCCTTAGAGTGTTATAAGGATTGTAATCAATGTTTTTGATCATCAGTGTGTTTCAAGGCTTATATTATTTATTGTTTGTGTGTAAGTGCTTCATTTTTAGGGTCTTTCTATTCAGAGTTACTTTAATGGTTTTACCCAGAAGTAGATAGTGTTATTAATTATTGCCTTCATCTGTACATCTTGAGAATATATACGTGTGTAACCTGAGTAGGGAATAGTCCCAGGCCTTAGTCCTTCAAGAGGTTGGGCTTTTGTTTGCTCTCTAAGTTTACTTTATAATAATTTCTTTCCTATTTTTGTTTTTTCTTTTACATTCTTTGTGTTTGCCACTTTATCTTTTTTTTCCTCCCAAGGAATAGTACTCAAAGTATTTGCTTCATGTTTTTGTTTGAAAAGTTAGAAAACATTTTTATTCATCGACAAACACAAATACAGTTTTATTTACATGAATTGAAAGGATCATACCATAAATGCTTTTTTCTTCTTTTAAATTAGAGAGTTTCAAAGTCAGTTCCTTTAGGTTCCTAGCGTTCTTTACTTTTTCTATTTCTTAAGGGAATTCCTACCCTAATTTGATTTGTCATTATTCTTTGGATGGTTTTTTTTTTTTTTTTTTT
>NDGM011047848.1:0-12693 GCA_002564305.1 Octomys mimax | reverse complement strand
GAAAAACATTAAGGTTTACTGAAAGCAAGTATTAATATTCAATTATTTGTCCAATCTTGCTTAACTGTATGTGTTAATCTGAGCAACAGATTTGATGATAAAAATATGTATCAATCATTATTACTTTGCTATGCTTGTTTTGAAAATCTATAACATACGTATTGTTGTATGTTACCCTGCTTCTGTCTTTGTATCTGCTATTTGTCTCTGCTTTTGTTTTTACTCCTCAAAATAAAATAAATTAAAAATAAATGCATACTGAGATACGAAAAAAAAAGACAAAATAAAAATACCTTGTATACTTGCTATATTTTAGCAAGAGGTTAGGGAGGGAAAAACCACTTGCTCTCTTAAAATGTAACTTGCTTGGTGGGCATAGTGGTGCATCCTGTAATTCCAGCACTCAGGAGGCTGAGGCAGGAAGACTGCTGTATATCGGAGGCCAGCATAGGCTACATACTGAGTTCAAGATCAGCCTGAATTGCATAGTAAGATCCTGTCTCAAAAAAAGTTAGAATGAGGGCCGGCCAAATAGCTCAGCGGATTAAAGCACCTGCAAGCAGGCGCAGAGGCGGGGAGTTCAATCCCCAGCCCTTCCATGCTAGCCCCGCCCCTGGGGCCTGCTTAGATGGCCACTGAGACTGTGCGTGGTGGCACCCCTGTAATCCCAGCTCTTGGGAGGCTGTAAACAGGAGAATCACTATGAGTACGACCTAGCAGTGAGACCCTGAACACTCTGTAGACCCTTCCCTAAAATACAGAAAAAAAAAAGTTAGAACGGAACTCACTGCTGAGTCAAAGATAGTCTTTGAGAACATCGGTATAATTTAATATGGTAGTTATACTATAATCTATTTTTTGTCTTTATTTGATGCAGAAACGTCTTAGCTGTGCAGTGGAATTTTCTGCTCTGCCATAGCAAATATTAAACTACAGCTCTTTTAATCTTCTTAGAGATGCTACGAAGCACTTGTTTTTATTTGAGTCTAAATACATTTGATGTACCAAGAGAGTTAGGTGAATGAACACGTTCTTTATTTTTTAGGTTCGATATTTCTATATACATTGTTAAGAATTTTATGAAGAAATGAAAATTTTATAATAAGAGAATAACAATAGTTAATACACTGTTTAGTCATCTGCAAAGCAGTTACTCGGAGTTTACGAGTAAGACACAGAAAAATATTCTCTCTTACAAAGAAGAAACTGACATTAGCACAAAGCTTTCTTCTCAATGAACTAAGAGAAAATGGAGGCATAAGTGAAAAAAATTAGCATATATTTAAGTTCTTAGAAATGGAGTAAGCAATCTGGAGAATTATTTGAACTCTCCCTGTTTCCTATTTAAGTCTTCTATTTTGCTCTTTATTTATAAACATATAGAGTTCCTGATAGGACAGAAATATTACAATGCTTACACTTGGCTATCTGATGTATCTCAGGTAACATTATGTTCTCCAGTTGTTTGCATTTACCTACAAACACCTCAAATTTATCCTTCCTTACGGAAGAGTAGTGAACAGTACATTTTCCTTATCCATTCACCTGTTGGTGGATATATGTACTGCTTCCAAGATCTAGGTATAATAAATTGTGCTACTACAAACACAGGTTTGCATGTATCACTTTAATATGATAACTTTAATTCTTTGGGGGAGGTAATTGAATGCGGGACAGCTGGGACAAATGAAATTACTTTAGTTTTTTTTTAGAATCCCCACACTGATATCCAAGGTGACTGTTCCACTTTATATTCCCATCAAAAATATAGAAGAATGTTTCCCCCACATCCTCACCAGCATTTGTTAATTTTTTAAAAATGTATTTGGTACAGGGTCTCACTCCAACTTGGACTCATAGTGTTCCTCCTGTTTTCAGCCTCCCCAGTGCGGGGGTTACAGGTGTGCACCACCACGCCAGGTCTCAGTGGCTGGCTCGGCATGCCTGGGAGTGCAGCCGGCACGGCATGTGGAGCTGGGGATCAAACCCGTCTCTGTGCTTGCCTAAGCAGGCGTTTAGTCCACTATCTTCCTGGCCCTAGATTTTTAAAAAAAATAATAGCCATGCTTTCTGGGATGAAATGACATCTCAGCATCGCATAATTTGAATTTCTCTAATGGCCAACAATGTTGAGTATTTTTTCATATATTTATTGACTTGTTTTCTTCTAAAAAGTGTCTATGATTGTCCATTTTTTTATTGGGCCTTTTTATTTGAGGAAATTTTTTGAGATTTTTATACATTTTAGATGTTGGTCCTCTGAGGAGTAGCTGGCAAAGTTTTTTTCTCACTCTGTAGGGTTTTTCTTCACTCTTTTGGTTATTTCCTTTGCTATGAAGAAGCTTTTTAATTTAATAAGATTCCATGTATTAACTCTTGGAATTATTTCTTGACCACTGGGGTTTTGTTTAAAAAAAGCCTTTGCTTATGCCTTTTTCATCAAGAGCTGTACTGGTTGTATCTTCCAGCAGATTCAGTGTTATCTGTTTTAACATTTAAATCTTTGATCTATTTTGATATTAGTTTAGTTCATGGTGAACCATGTAGTTTTAGGGTCAATCTGTGAACATCCAATTTTCCTAGAAGCATTTGTTAAACAGGCTAGCATTTCTTCAGTATATGTTTTGGCCCTTTTGTCAATGATCAAATAGATGCATGTGTCTATGTTTCGTTCTGTTTCCTCTGTTCTGTTCCATTGATTCACATCCCTGTTTTTGTGCGAGTACTATGCTGTTTCAATCACCATAACTTTATAGCATAACTTCCAAGTCTGGGATTATCAAGGCTTTGCTTCTATTTTCCAGGATTACTTTTGGTATTCTGAGATAATTCTTTTTCCATATGAATTTTAAGACTCTTTGCTCTATATTTGGAAGAAATGGCCATTGTTGTTTTGGTTGGCGATTACATTAAATCTATGTATTAGTTAGGGAAGTACAGTCATTTTGTTTATATTCATCCTACTTAACCAAGACTAGAAGATATCCTTTTATTTTCTGATTTCCCTCTAAATTTTCTTTTTCAGAGCAGTGTAAGTTTGGTTGTAGAAGTGTTTCACTTCCTCGGTTAAGTGATTCCTAAGTACATTAAAATTTAGATTGTAACTTATTCTGGAAGTGTTTCACAACACAAGCAAATGTTTCTAATAAGATTTAACTTGTTAAAAAAGTGATGTCTTACAATATGAGTACTATGTGATGCCAATGTCACATGTTCAAAACCAAGCCAATGGCTCTTCTCTCTCTTACTGTAGGACTGTGGGTGAAGTCACTCAATAATAAGAAGTTAGAGAGAAGTTCTTGTCTGCAGAAGTGAAAAAGGCAGAGCAATTACTTACAATCAAATAAGATTAGAGAAATGTGGGAAACAGTGCAAACTTTTGCAGAAAAGTATCACCCAAATAAAGCTATAGCAGTATGAGTGATGAATATGTTTAATGACAACACAATGTCACATTTCCATGAAATTTTCAAAAGGAGGCAAAAGTAAGTAACACTGGGTAGATTTCTTGTTAAATTTGCACCAAAAGGAAAAAAGATTCCATTGATCTGATAACAGTGATTCTAGTAGTGACAGTAAAAGTACCTCTGCACAATAACCCTCTCCTCTCATCTTCCTCACACCAGCCACATCGGATTTCAAAGATAAGTAGAGGCTATTATTCTATTTTGCATTTTCTTTATTATTGTGTATCAGTACAGTATTGTAATTTTATATGAACATTTTGGGGTTGTGGAACAAATCATCGGAGTTTCCACTATCTCTTATGGGGAAATTTGCTTTGATATACAAGTGCTTTGAATTACAAGCATGGTTCTAACACAAATTATGCTTGTAAACCAAAGTTTTACTATACTTAATTTTCTTTGATGGTATTGTGAGTTGTACTGTCTTTGTAATTTTTTTATTTAATACATTCACTATCAGTGCACAGGCCTGCTAATGATTTGTGTTTATATTTTGTTACATTACTGATTCAGTTATTGATTCTTGAAGCAATTTGGTGAAGTTTTTTGGGACTTGTAAATAAATAATCATCTCACCTACAAATGATGATACTTTCACCCTTTCTAAACATCTCTTTTATGTCTTTCTCTTGATTGCTTTGGCTAGTATTTGAAGAACTATGTTGAACAGAAGTAGAAATAATGGACATCTTTATCTTGTTCCTGATTTTAGAAGGGAAGCTTTCAGTTTTTCATTTAATATGATGTTGGCAATAATCTGGCCATAAATGGCTTTTCTTTTTTGTCTTTTGTTTGTTTTGTTTTTTTGAGACAGGTTCTTACTATGTTGCTCAGGCTGGCTTTGAGCTCATTTTGTGGCCCAGGCTGCTCTCAAACTCACAACAATGCTCCTGTCTCAGCCTCCCGAGTGCTGGGAATACAATGGCATGACATCATGCCTGGCCATAAATGGCTTTTATCAGATTGAGGTAAAGTCCTTCTATACCTATTTTATTGAGGGTTTTTAAAAATCATGAATGAATGCTGGACTTTGTCAAATACTTTTTTATATGTCTATTGAGATGATCATGGGCTGGGGAGACAGCTCAGTAGAATAAGTGCTTGCCTGGCAAACTCAGGGTCCTGAGTTCAATCCCCGGTACTGAAAAAAAAAAAAGTGATCATGTATGTAATTTTCATCATTGCTTGATGTGATGAATAATAACATTTATTGACTTGCATTATGTTGAACCATTTTTGCATCCCTGGGATGAAGCATACTTGGCCAGAGTGTATGAAGTTTTTGATCATTTGCTGCATTCTGCTTGTCAGTATCATGCTGAGGATTTCTGAATCTATATTCATTAAAGAGATTGGCTTGTAGTTCTATTTTTTAGTTGGACCTTTATCTGGTTCAGACTAGATCAGGATAAAGTTAGCTTCTAAGAATGATTTTGAAAGTAATCCTTTCCTGTTGATTTCATTAAAGAGTTTAAGGGATATCAGTATTAGATTTTCCCTGAAGTTCTTATAGACTGGCTCTGAATCCATCAGATCTTGTGCTTTATTGGTAGTGTTTTGATTATTGTTTCAATTTCATTGCCTGCTATTGGGTTCTTCAAAATTTTCTAAGTCTTCTTGGTTCAGCTTTGACAATTTGCATGTACCTAGGAATCCTTCTCTTTGTGAGTGCTCTAATGTTTAGCATATAGTATAGTTACCAGTAATTTCCTAAATTTTGGTAGTGTCTGTTGTGATTTCACCTTTTTCATTTCTAATTGCACTGATTTGTGTTTTTCCTTTTTTGAAGGGGTAAGACTGGCTAAGGGTTTATTTTATTTTTTTCTTTCAAAAAACCATCTCTTATAGTCATTGATTCTTGGTACTATTTTTATTTGTTTCTGTTTCATTGACTTCTCTGCTCTGCTCTTTATAATTTTCTTTTTTGTACAAGCTGTGAACCAGGACTGTACTTGTTTTTCTTGCACCTTGAGATATATCACCAAGTTATTTTTTTGGGCTTATTCTGTTTTTCTGAGGTGGGCATTCATAGCTATACATTTTCCTCATAGGACCACTTCTGGTATGTTGCACTGGTATACTGCTGGATTTTGTTTGTAATTCTAGAAATTGTTCTATTTTGCCTTAATCTCCCATGATCCATTGATTAGTCAAAAGTGTATTAATTTCCATACATTTGCAAAATTTCTCTGGTTTCTTTTGCTGTTGATTTTTAAAAGGTGAAAGACTGATAGGATCTGAAGAAAATCAGAGTGTCGCTATGTATTTTTAACTTTATTGCACAGTGATTTGATGATATTCTTGGCAAAATTTCCATTTTTTGCATTTACTTTGGCACCCTTTATTAGGTATATGGTTGTTCTGGAGAAAGTATCATGCACTGTAATAAATAATGTTTAAAGGTTAATAAATAATGTTAAAGGTTTGGTTGAATTCTGGTATTTGTATGATTTCTTGTACAGTTTGCCTATTTGTGATAGTGCAGTATTTAGGGCTCTCAGTATAATGGTATTGATGTTTATTTGACTTTTTATGTTTACTAGTGTTTGTTTTATGAAGTTAGGCACATCATGGTTGGGTGTATATATGTTCATAATTGTTATCTCTTCCTGCTGAATGGTTCTGTTAAACAATATGCAATGTTTTTGCCTCTTCTGGTTTGTTTTAGCTTGAGATTCACTTTTCCTGAAAAGAAGACAGCTAGTCCTGCTTGTTTTTGGATGTCTATTGCATGCACTATTTTTCCCATTCTGTAGTTTTTAGTGTATGATTTTTTTTTTTGTTTTAAATGTTTTTTTCGTATATAGCATATTGCTGAAGTTTGGATTTTCATTCATTCTGATAATCTATAACTCTTGATTGGCAAGTTAGGTCCATTCACATTGATATAGTTATAAGTGATAGGTATCGATTTATTTCTGTCCTTGTATTATTTTCCTGTTGCTCTTTTGGTTTCCTTCCCTTCTACTTAATTGCTAGCCCTACCTGGTGCATCCATTGTAGTGCAGCTTTTGGAATTGTTATCTTTGTTGTCTGCTTTAGGATATCCTTGAGAACTGTTTGTAGTGTTGGTTTGGGAGTCATAAATTTCTTTAGATCAGAATAAAACAGTCTGGGTTGTAAGTTTTGTTTTTTTTTTTATTCTAAGCACTGCATTCAAAGCTTTGCTTGATGGCAAGATTTGTGCTGCAAAGTCTACTGTAATTCTGGTGGATTGTGTAGATGATTCACTGTTTTTCTCTAACAAGCTTTAAGATTCTGTTACTGTGCTGGATTTCTGGTATTTTAATTATTATGTGGTGTGGAGTATTTTTTTCCTGGATCATGGGTCTTTGGGGTTCTAAATGCATCAGTTATTTGTACACTACATTCTTTTTCTACATCTGGAAAGTTTTTTGGTGTTACTTCTATAAACAGGTTTTTATGCCCTTTGTGTTTTCTGATTTTTCACTATTTCCAATTACGCTTATAGTAGTCTTGTTGGAGTCATTTGGAAGCTGTTGGATTGGCCTTTCTTTTTATTTTTAAAGGTATTTCTCATTAACTATTTATTGACTAGAGCCCTTTACTCTAGATCTCCTAGTCTTCACACTGGAACTTCTATTGTCCGTACTTTCAGCTGTATTTTTAATCTTGATTTGTGTTTGGAACTTTTTTTTTAATGGATCCCCATTCTTTTTTATACTGGGTATTTAAGTTTTGTTTAGCTCCATTAGATTTTTACTAGTGTCTTACCTAGATTTGCAGACCATCTGCTTCATTAGGGTCATTGTCTGCGATTATATTTTCTTTAAACTCATAAAGAACCTTAATGAATTGTTTTACCTTCTGATATGCTTTCAGACCCTTCTGCTCTGTGGCTTAGGATTTCTTCCCCTATGATGCAACCAAACCAATTTTGGACTAGTTAGGAATTTTCGAAAGTATTTTGTAGCATTCTTTTTCATGTTCCTAATTTTTTGTGCTATTTTTTTTGTGATGGGGGATTTGGCTTCTTTGTCCCAGTACCCATTCTTCAGGAGTGAGCTGAAGTGTTGTTTATGACTTGCAGGCAAATATTTGTATAGAAAGAAAACCAACTGATAGAACCTACTATGTTAATTTGGGTTTAGTAGTAAAATCAATGACAGTGGCATCAAGTATCAGCTGAATACCAAAAGAAACCCTAAGACTCACTCACAAACTGCCCTTAACCAGAGCAAAGAGCTCTATGATTTCAGTGAAGATACTTAGGCCACCCACCATAATATACAGGCCCTTTGATCCTCCGGTCCTGAGCCCAAGCCTTCCAGGGGATCCCAAGAGATCGCTGTCTGGCTCTCACCCTCTCCAAGCCTGTCTCCCAGGACGATGTTTCACCAGGTCTTGGTGGTAGGGTTAATACTTCAGTCCTAGAGCTAGTCCTCCTGGGTGGGCTCTAGGAGGACTAGAGCCTCCTAGAGGAGGCTCATCTTCAGTAGGTCAGTCTTTCAGCTGTCACTCCTGCTGCCCTCCCTGTGCCATGGGAAATGTCGGAGCACAGCCGCTAGGATTTGGTAGCTTGGCTGCTGCCTGCTTGCCTCCATGTGCATTACTCAAGCTCATCTTAGCTCGGCTTAGTGAGCCTGGGGTTGGTGATGGCAGCAGGGGACGTAGGGGCACACAAGGCCTCTCTCCTGCTTCCCTCATGGGTGGCCTGGTGCATGAAGCTGGTGGTGGTGGCAGGGCAGTACCTGTCTGCTCCTGTCTCCCAAGGGGGTCATGCAGGGCCTGGGGCTAGCAGCAGGCACAGGGCACACGGTTCATGTCTGCTCCTGTTTCCTGCACAGGTTGTGCAGGAGCTGGGCTGGTGGTAGGGTCGGCAGGGGGGCCGCATGAGGTTCCTCAGGTTGGTCATATGGGGCCTGAAGCTTGGGGCTGTGTCATTAGGGTGGGACATGCAGCTCCTCTCTGTTCTGCTTCCTAAGAAAACCACACAGAGCCTCCATGGACATGTTCTTAGGAGTCAGTTTTTCAAATAAACAATTACTATTTATTAAGTACTTTTTATAGGTAAGGATTTGGGAGACGCACTGAACAGCGTAAACAGAAAGCCCTTCCTTTCAAGCCTTCAGAATATGACCTCTAATTTGGCGAGACAGACAGGAAACTAGGGATTATCAATGAAGAGCTCAACAAGGACACATTTATCAGCCACACACAAAAGGGGTGGAGCGACGATTTCCCAAGAAGGAGCTTTCTGAGGAAACAGCATTGTTTGTGTAAAGGCCCTCAGATGATTGCTTTGCTTCTTGAGAGAACAGCAGAAAGGCCTGTGGGGTAGAGTTGACAAGTAGTAGCTGACCTAAGAAGAAATAGTCGCTGTGTGGTGAAAATACAAACAAGTAAAATATAGTTACCTTTCACTCTAGCTCGGGTTAGAACATGAGGTATGACTTACTTAAGTGGAGGAAGAGAAATACATTAGACTGAACACTACAACCAAACCAAACACTGTAAGGTGGAGAAAGGAAGAGAGACAAAAAAGGAGATGGCACATCTGAGAAATAGCGTTAGATGGATTTGGATCACTCTAGAGGCTTCCTAAAGGGGAATAACGGGTTTTCTTAAAAGGGCTGGGAGCAGAAGGCAAAAGGCCAGGTTTGGGTAGGAGCAGCACAACAGGCCACGGGGCTGGACTGGGAGGCTGTCGGAGCAGACAGAGATGCTAGAAAGTGCTTTCAAAAGCTGAAACTGGCAGGAAGGCGCAGGATGGGGACAGCAGGCTTACGAGCTGCCGTCTTTACCTCTGATCCAAAGCACATTAGTCCCTTTTCTCTGAAAGTAATTGATTCCACAATAGAAGGATGATGTTCAGAAGAACTATCTGGGAAAAAGGAGAGTACAGACCTAGCACCCCAGCAGGTCTGAGGACCAGCAGAGCCGCTCGTGAGGCGGTCGGGTCACCTTCACACCGCACTGTGGCTGTTCCCGCAGGAGGCAATGGCTTCCCATGACAGCCCTGTTCTAAATGTCTTATATGTCAGCTCAGCTAATCCGTATGCTGCGATGTGAGATATGTCTATAATTAACCTCATTTACAGATAAGACACCAAAACGCAGAAAGGTTAAGGAAGTTGCTCAGAATCACCAACCTAGTAAGTGACAGTGCTGTGGTATGAACCCACGCAGTCTGGTGACAAAGTTCCTGTCCTCGTTTCTCATGCCTGCTACCTGGCCAACGACGGAAAATGTGTTTTAGACAATCACTTGTAGGTGACAATATCATGATCGCCACCCGCCTGCATTAGCTTAGGACGTGGCTGTCATGACAGACAAACACAGCCAAAGCTGCTGCACTGCTCTGCATTTTCCGTTCAACAAATGGGTTTTTTATTAAGCCTCTGAAGTGAAAGAGGAAGGGCAGAAAGTTCACTTGAGCTGCAATGAAGAATAACTAATTTGATGATTTGTCTCCTTCGCACTCTTCATGCGGCTTTTATTCCTCTATAAAAACAGCACTTTTATTTTGGTTCAAAGAATGCCAGTTAATTAAATGACGAATCTGTGGGGAATTTATAAGGCCATTATCGTGCACCGGTGGTAATACAGTGTGAAAGGATGGGTGGTAAAAATCGCAGAGGTTTTGATGCTGAATGAATTCACGCTATTCCTTTTGTCCATGGATCACCATCAGGCTGGTGAATGTGACCCCTTAGCAAAGTTCTAGTCCAATTCCCACTGAATGGCTGCTTAAAAGATTAGTGCATTGAAATGATGACTCTTAGAGGAAGCAGTAAAGAAAAGGTAACAGCGGTGGGCCGGACGCAGCAACACAGGATCACATCAACCCATGTTCTCTCTTCCTCCCAGGCTGTCTCCTCATAAATAACTGCAAAGCCTCCTCTGTCAGTAACTTTGAGCCAGAATTTTCCCAGTACCTCTCAGTACCAAGCGCATGTGCCTCAAATCCCACTCAGGGAACGTGCTGCACTCAATGTACTGATTGACTTTGTATCAGGTACAGGTTAATGCAAATCAGACAGATTATAAAAGAAGAACCATAAAATTTTTAAAACTCAACATAAGTTCTATGATTCCTAATACTAACCAGCATGAGCAAACATAATTGAAGAGACTCCTGAAATATTGTGAACAAAAATGTCTGAATTAAATGTCTTTTTGGCGACACTGAGGAAACGTCTTCAGCTCATTGTAAAATGAATTTTTTTCCTACCTCTTAATGTCTTAACGAATCTTTAAAGATCACAGCAAATTTTTCTTTGAAAAGATAATTCAAGCTAATGAAAATCTTTGTCGGAGAGAAATTCTGTACTTTGGTCTTAGCTTTATGATTGCACTGGAGTTAAGAACAGTGTATGTGTGTTTTTAAGTAGCTGGTTTTACCCACAAGGTATGGTGATCTAGAATTTTAAAACATAGGGCCCAGGGTGCAGCTTAGTGGTAGAATGGTTGCTTAGGATAAAAAATAAACAGACACCGTGGATGAGACCTACCTAGGTCAGTAACATGGAAATGTGATATCCCAACCCCATTTTTTAGCTGTAGAATTCTCTAAAACTCAGTACCCTATTACCTAGTACAAAATAACACTTGTCTTTGAAACTCATGAACAACTCATACAAAGAAGTTATTAAAGAAACTATTAAAATCGTTGGTGTAGGGTTTTTTTTTTCCCTCTTTCCTCTTTACTGCTTTGGAAAAATATATATTACCACCTAAACAATAAGAAAGTCTGACTAGATAATTTATTAATGGTTTTCCTTAGGCATCCAATTAGTAATACTGACTCTTGAACTTTAGAGAAGTTGTTTAGAAATGTAATTTGCACATGTCTTTTTTAATGTTAGCAAAAAATTATGCAAATCCCTTTCCTCCCTAGTTCTAAGTTGTAAGGGCTCCCTGAAGTAGAAGGAAAAAGTATTAACTGCAGTGGCACGNTTGTAATTAGGCTAGCACTTCCCCATCACTAACCCTAGGTTTTGTAATTTTCAAGCTAATCAGTAAATCTTTCAAATGTCAATGGCTGACAGGAGAAAACAGGAGACTGAAAAGAGATATGCATTTTAGTGTAATATAACTTACACTACCAAGCCCTAAGGAATACTTCTCTTATCAGCTTCCGGCATGCGCTCATTGGAAAAAAACTTTCTTGGTCTTGGTCCTGTTACAGCTTGTGAAAAAGATTTAAGGCTATTGCAGGAAGAAGGCTGTTGAATGAGAAGTGTTTAAAAACAAGTTCCATCTAGCTTCCTCAACTTATATATCTGGTTTATTAAATTATGTACACCTCTCAGAGAACGATCTTGAAGTGTTTTGCAGACATATTGATGAATGAGTTGTAACTCACCCTTACTCGTGGATACATTTGGGGAAGAATTTGAATCCACAGAACTATTTACTCATCTCTCCTTCTACCTTCCTCACTCTCCCACCATGTGTCCAGCTACCCCACTCTCTTGCCCCCCCCCCCTTCCCTAGCCGGCTATTAGGCACTTTGAAGTCTTCATCTAGGCTGTAAACTGCAGCCATTTGGAATCTCCATTCTTACCATGACAATACTGACTCATGGCTTTCCTACCTCACGCTTACATAACATGAGAAGTGCATATATAATCACGAGCCTACTGTGTTCTTCACTGTATTCTGCATGCTTCTGAAGGGCTGATTTTCCCAAATGAACTGCTTGAGTTCCACCTTAGGTAACAAACCTAAGTACATGGTACATGAAGAATGGTATGTAAAATATATTGTCACTGAAAATACCCTATTACCTATTCCAAATCAATGTTCCCAGCTCTAATACATTAGGCTCTCACATGAGTGCCATATCCAAGTACATTAACTCACTGTATTTCTCAGACTAAACTCTCAATTTTTTTTTTTTGGTCATCTTATTCTATCAGGGGCACACTTTTCTCTTCATTCCGCTCTCAACTGTTCCTCAAAATTTACCTTAGATTTCACCTTCTCTATTCTTTCTAGACCACTTTTGTGTAAATAATCTTTCTGGGTTTTTGGTCTTTTTTACTATCTGCTGTCTGTATGCAAACACACGCCACTTAATGTCCTGTTATCTTCAACTGTCACTAAAATATTTTGTTGCCTAATTTTTTAATATCAAATGGTCCTGACTGCCCAAATTAGGACACAAGCTGTCTGAGAATCAAAACGAGGCATTTTACTTAGCCTAGAAAAGAGACATAACTGAGTTGACAAACCAAAATGACTAATACATTATTTTCTT
>NDGM011047812.1:0-17571 GCA_002564305.1 Octomys mimax | reverse complement strand
AGTGAGGTTAAGCTTAACAGCCTAAGTTGTATGGTAATAACAATAAGCTTGTCTTTTGGATGGATAACAGACCTAAATTAGATGAAAAGGAGGACTACAAGGAAAGCCAACATTTTGGCCCTAGCCTTCCGAGGTCAATTAAGACTCAGGATATATGAAAATTTGTACTGTAACTTATGTAACTCGGCAGTGTCCCAAATTTTCTGATCGAGGAGATTATGGGGCCAAAGAGGAAAGTAATTGATGATTTAGAGTGTGCCTAAGGAGAATCACATGGAGAGAAAACATTCTCACAGGCTTTCACAGAGAGCACATTGGCCAAACAATGGCCGTGACTCATCCACATGGCTGACACTAACAAACAACCTGAGGTACAGGATCTCATAATAAATCCTGACGGGATTTCACTGAACTTATCAGACCCAAAAGTTATAACTCTTGTTGCATAGGTCCTGCTTTACCTTCGTCTTAACCATCCAGCAGAAAAATATAAAAATGAAATATAAGAAGTAAAGCCACGCTGTTATGTTCAGCTGTAGGGGACTCATGTCAACAATTTCTGACATTGCCAGTGAAGCTAAGACCCAATACTATTATGGACTACTGAACTCTTTTAGATTATTTTGCTGAGTTAACACACCTATAATATTCAAATAACAGAACTTAACAAAAAAAAAGTGTATAGAGATGCATGTCCATTTTGTATGTGTGTACTCAAAGTGGTTAGGATAGATATATACTTATATTCTCTTAATGAATAGAGTGATTTGTTCTAATGATGTTTGTAATAGGATATCATGTCTGCATCTTGTACAGCAGTTAACCACTGGAAGGAATGTATGCAATGTTTTAGTTATTGAAACTCCTACCAATTTGATTTGAAACTGTCTCATTGATATTTGTTTATCAATAAAATTATTGAAAAAATATAAATAAATAAATAAATAAATAAATAAATAAATGTGAACTATTTTGAAAGTGGAACTGGTGGATGTGAAAATCTAGGAAAAGTCTCACATTTTCACAGGTTTTAGCTCAGAATCCCACCAGACTGTTGAAGAGAGATTCTCTCAAGTCTGTTGGGGGGGGGGCAGGGAGGGAAAACATTGCATTAGACCCTGCCCTCCCCTAACAAGGAAAGCTTTTATCTAAATCCAGTCCACACTCAACCTCTTGTCATGCACAAAGTAGAAAGTAAATCTAGGAAATATATGTCAGCGTCTTACCCTTGGAGCATAAATGCATTATAGGTTTGAGATTTGTTTAGCAACATTATGAGATATTTCTGCTTTTTCTTGCCATCATACACCAGGGCTCCATTATGATGAGGAAGGATTCTTGCTGAATAATCTGAAAGGGGCAGACCACAAGTAGTTCCTAAAGAAGCAAAAAAAGCAGAAATATAAGGCTTGTGATCAAAATCAGGAAAAATTTCAGAAAGAAAATAAGCAAGGAAAATAGGTTTATGTATTAGTATAGGTATCTGTATAAGTTTAGTTTAGAAACCTCTAATATGTACATGTGTAGCACATTAAACAATTCATAACTCATAGATTGTAACAAAATTCAAAGAACTCACTGATTGAAGCAAAATTCTGAGTAATTTTATTTTTATCTCAGCGTCTCAGATTACTCTATTTTATTTGGCTCTCAACAACAGTCCAATAGAGCAGTTGGAATTCTTTATATCTTTAATAATGTATATAATTATATCTGAAATAAAGCTATCCGTACCAAATAGAGTGCAGATTCCACTAACCACTGACTTCTGATTGCTTTCCATTTCTGGAAAGGAGGGATACATGTCAGCTGATGGATAATGAATCAAATTTTCACTTCTGTGCTATAGCTACATACACTCTTAAAATAATTAACTGTTGTTTTCTGCTGGAATTAATTGAAAACTAAAGTATATAGTCATGATTTACAGGAAAATGAAATAGGCAGGTATACTTGAATTTATAATTGTTTAGGTATCTAAGAAAATCCATGTTCAGAAAATCATGCATGCACTATAGTAGTCATTAAATATTAGTCAAACAAATATGTATGAGTAAGAAAAAATATAAATGGCACTGTGAAAGAATGGCATTAGAGGGGTTGGGGAGATGGCTTAGTAGAATAAGCACTTCCCTGGCAAGCACAAGGGCCTGAGTTCAATCCCTGGTTCCACCAAAAAGAAAAAGAAAAAAAAAAGAACAATGGCATTAGAAAACTACAGAAATGCAATCATGATTAATATTCATTGCAGATGGAATTACTATTCTATTTGGACTGTTCATTTTTGGTAATTGAAGTTTTTCAGGCTTTTTCTTTTATATGTTTGGCAGAAAATCTTGTATGACAAATCAAAGTAAAAATAATAAAGGACATATACAAACTGTCTTAGTGGTATGAAATTTCAGACCAACACATAGCAAGTGAGTTTCTGTGAAGTCACTAGATGAACTGGTGAGGAGCCTTCTCCAGCCTCTTTGGAAATTTTAGAGATTTAAATGCACTGAAAGACAACAGACAGGTGTGTAGCATGAAATTGATGGTGTCAGCGAAGGATAGCTGCGAGAAAGCACTAATGAAAACTTAGTAACTTGGGAAGTACTCTATAGAACAAAAGTATAGGGACCAAGAGATACTTGAGAGTAAACTTCTCAATGCACTAAGGAATGCAACTTCATTGTTGCAGAGGTATATACAAACACTATACGAAAAAAACCTTGGTGATGTTTATGGGATTTTATTGGTACTCATCTATTATGAACAGGAAAAACTGGGATGCTTTGCTTTGAGGTAGAAACTTAAAGTTCACAAAATTCAGGTTACAAAATAAATCATCTGGAATATTTTCAAAATTGTTCACAGTATGTTCATGTGCATTGATATTCACTAGCTATAGAGTAACTTTCTTATAAAATTAGCTAGTAGGGGTAAGTTGTCAATTTTTCACTGGTGCATATTAATTACACAGAATAATAGGTTAATTTGGGCACCATTATACATGCATGTAGCATAATTAAATCATTGTCTCAACCACGTGTGTGCTTTATTTCAAATCACAATCATGGTTATGCCACCACAGTAGAGACACAGAGTTAATGAGCCGTAATAATGTCATCAGTGCTCCTGTGTATCTGTGCAGACCTTATCATGACTGTGTATTTAAGGCCTGAGTAACACTGGACAGGACATGTGGGGTCGCTGGATACACACTGCCCATATCATGCAGAATAAAACTGTGAGGGAGAAGTTCTCAGTCAAAACATGAGAGCAGCTGGTAGACCGTAAGTTTTAGCATAATGTCTCTGAGCTTCTTTGTGGCAAATGGCAGGATCCTTTTCATTTTTTATGAATAAATTGTGCTTTCTTGTGGATATATATCAACAAATACTTAACCTTTATCTTCCATCAATACTCACTAAGTTTCATAACTTTGATTTGTAAATAGTACTTGATTAAACGTGTAAAGGAATTACTATTTTCAGCTATAGATTTTCATTCTGTTTTTTTTTTTTGCAAAATGTGATTTCTGGAAATTATTGTATTATATTTTTTATGTTCTGAGAAAAATTTAAAACTATTATTCATAATGCTTGTATTAATTCACATTCTTTAGCAGCAGGATAGAAGGTTTCTGTTCTTTCTACTTTCTTAAAAATATTGTTAGCTCTTTTCTTTCTTAATAAAAGATATCCTAACAGGAATATTTAAATATTCATTTCAATGGGGATTTTTTTTTTTTTTTTTGTGGAACCGGGGATTGAACTCAGGCCCATGTGCTTACCAGGGAAGTGCTTATTCCACTGAGCTATCTCCCCGGCCCTTCAATGGGGATTTTGAGAAGTTTTTTGTTTTTGTTTTTTTTTTTTTTTTTTGGCTGGCTCAGGCTGCCTTAATGGTGGGTCTGGTAAGACATGTGGAGCTGGGGATCCAATCTGGATATCCTGCACCTGACTGCATTTGTGTAAGCAGGCACTTAAACAACTGAGCCAACTGGCAAGCCCTGTCAATGGGGATTTTGATATACCACCTTTGATATACCACTGTAAATATCATATAGGACTTCCAGATTGGAAAATTATAAGATTGTATATGAACACATGGGCTTTCTAATCAACATCTTAACAGAAGAAACAATAATACACATTGAAGGTATAAGTAAAATGGAAAAGTACTGTAAGAAAAATAAAACTGACATTTCTTCTTTAATTTGCATTGTTTATTGGTAAATAAGTTTGAAACAAGAAGAAATTGTTCAAGAGGAAAGAACAACTAGTTAGAGGGGAAAAGAAAGGAATGAGGAAAAAAAGGATACAACAAAAGCAAACACTTGTTATTGAGGAGAAGATGCCGGTTTGAAAAGGGGGGTGCTGGGAAAAATGGAAGAGAAGGAAAATTATATCATCTATATATAGTTGTAAACTTCCTATATATGTGTGATCATTCTGTATATCTAAGTTATACCCCCCAAATTAACAATTTTTGTCACTTGAGGATTAACTTGAAAAATATCCAATGAAAGAGACTGAGCAGGAGCACAAAGGTCAGTGGGAGACCTGAGGGAGCAGCGCGTGTTCCGCAGGTAGACGGGGACAGAGCGCGCAGGGCAGTGGTCCCTGCGCTAAAGCTGCTTGGCAGGCCCACAGGTTGGAATGGAATCTACCACTTCGACTCAGCCACGCGCAGTTTAAGCTGTTTCTTCTTCTTGCTTTTTTGAATGTCTGCAAAACCAGTATTTATGGAACAAAGCTGGCCTGACTGTTTTCATGTGCAAGGGAAAACTGTGGAACAATTCAGATGAGAGAGAGAGAGAGGGAGAGGGAGAGAGAGATAGAGAGAGACAAAAGTGACTCATGTTGCTTATTAATTAATTAATTAATTAATTGTTTTTATGTATTGCTATAGGGTCTTATTATGCAGCTCAAACTCCTAGTGATACTCCTGTTTTCAACCTCCCCAGCTCTGGGATTACAGACACGCACCACCACACCCAGCCTTGGGGTCCTTCCCAGCATGCCAAGGGGTGGGGCTGGTGCCACATGGGATGCCCAAGATGGAACCCTGGCTCCTGAGCTTACTTAGGCAGGCTCTTAGTCTGCTGAGCTATCTCATCAGCCTTATTTATTTAATGTATAAACATGCATTCACTATAAAATAGATTAAGAACATCTAACCAAACAATTTAATAACTATCTATGGCCTTTCATTTTTTTTTCACTTTTTTAAAAGGAAAAACACCGAGTTGTACTTAGTCAAAAACAATTGGAATATAGAAATGGAAAAGTAAGGCTTCCAAACTGAAATATTTACCAGAAATTGTCATCATATTAAACTTGCCTAATCTATCTATTTTCACAAACTCTATTTCCAAATGAATTTACAAATAATTGACACAAGCCGATGGTAAAAACCTGTTTCAGGGGGTTAAACTGTGTTTGGGTGATATATAAATGAATAATTTCAATAAAATAGGTAAACAGTTTTGAATATATTATCTTTCTGCTATCCCTGTGGCATCATTTGAGTGGATGATTACAGCCAAATGAATATTATCTTATAATTTTCTCATGAGCAGTGGAAGCTTTTGTTTTAGCTCCAGATTGCTATTTATTCTCTAATGATACTTTACAGAATACCATCACTTTGGATAGAAAACTCAGGGGATCATCAGTGATAGCTAGAAGGTTCTTTTTGTTTTCTTCCTTTTAATTTGCATATCTATGATGCAAATATTTAATAGAATTAGTTTGTGAGTTAATATTTTGTGGTAAGAAATAAGAAAATATCTGTTTCGGATGTTAGCCCTAATCTTCTTCCCCATAGTTTCATCAAGACCCCTATTTAATTATTTTCTGCCATTATCCTATGTAAAGAGAAGATAACTTTTTAAAGCCTAGAGTTAACACCTTATTTTTCCCTTAGAATAGCTCTTGCTTGATTATTACAAATTATTCATTTTTTTTAAAATGCCTAATGTTAGCATTTCCCCCAAATGAGTGACTTTCAGGGCCAAAGCTTTATTCTGGATACATGTAACTGAATGCCTAACTTTTCACCTCAATGTAGAACTTGATCTTAAAATTTCACAACTTTAATTTCTTGTTGTTTGTATTGTAGACTTTTGTAACTCTCGCCCAATCCTGTAATCATTTTCTTCCTATCGCAGATTAAATAATTAGTTTTATTAACACCTATGTATAGTATGTAATGATTGCAATCATTTTGGAGATTTAGTACACGCACCAACTCATCTTTCCTCCTATCTCATGTTTTACCCCATCTCTTCCCTCTCGCTCCTCCTCTAGTGTCCCTTCTGTTTTAGACAATTAAACAATTCTTAATATTTCCTCATTTCCTATCCTTTTGTTCTTCTGTCTGATCTACATAGTAGAAATCTTTAGCAGAGAAGAACTTTGTATATCATGAATCATTGATTTATACATGCTCAGATACTTTGAAAAGTAAAGAGAATTAAGAGATTTCATGAATTTCTTATTTATAGGTAGACATAATGATACACTTAGTAACAGGTTAATGAATCTATTAACCAATAAACGGATAGAAAATCAGTAATATCTTCTCAGGCTATTGGTTATATTTTACATGTATATA
Source organism: Octomys mimax (assembly GCA_002564305.1). Lineage (NCBI taxonomy): Eukaryota > Metazoa > Chordata > Mammalia > Rodentia > Octodontidae > Octomys > Octomys mimax. The sequence goes on along the minus strand of NDGM011047812.1, from coordinate 10,965 downwards.
TATATATAATTATATATATATATATATATATATATATATAATTTCTGAGGGAAATAAGTCATTTACCTAATGTAGATTGACACTGTTAACATACCCCAATTTCCTTATATTACATAGCAATCCTTCAACCTATTTTATTATGTTTGCAAACATAGCTGCATAATTTTCTCAGAGTTATGGGACTACAAATATAGAATAAGGTATGAAAGGAAGCAGATCTGACTTCAGGAACTACTGAACTGTACAAATGAGGGCAAGGCTGCATTTCTGATTCCTACTTTCCTTCATAAATAAAATTAGAAGTGCCCTTATACGATATTATGTACTTGCATGAATGAAATTAAAGTTGTGATTCGTATGAAATCAATTATTGTTGTATATAAACCTAAAAATGACAGATTTTGAGTTGCTTCCGTTTAAAGAGTCATGGCCATTTTCACAGACATTGGGTACTGTCAGTCTACTTACATTAGGGATAGACATTCCATAAAATTTCAGTTGATCAAATATCATATAGCATTTTATTTCTTGAAACTCATAATAAGTCACAGGATTTTATTTTCCTGACTGCATTTAAAAGATATCATATGAGAAGATGGCCCAACTGTTTCACTTCTGTGCCTGTGGCCTCATCTTTAGATGGCCTCCAGCTCTGTGCAGCAGTCCAGTGTGCTGCATGCGTAGCCAGCATGAAGCGTTGAGGGAGCAGATTCTCCCCGTGGTTGCTACACATCATGCTCATTGACAGGCACAAAATCAACAGAAATTTTTCAACATGAGAATCATCACTTCAGAAAGATCCTATTATGATTCTCTTTAAGCAAACTTTCACTGGGACAAAAAAATTCACAATACAGAAAACTTTTTTTTTAAATGCCTAAGTATGTTTCTAATAAATGTATCCCTTAAACTAACCATGCTTAACATAGTTATGGTGATCTCATTATTTTTCTCATTGTAATCAGAAGAGATCAGGCACATTCAGGGTGGTATTGCCATAGAAAGCTCATTGTAATCAGGATTTAGTTGAATTGCATGTTATTTAACAGACTGCATACCAGCAATTTTTAATGGCAACACAGCTGGATTCATTTTTAAGGATGAAAAATCAACTTCAATAAACTTTTACTGCTAGTGAGACTGAGAAATACTCAAATGGAAGCTTTAAATTAGCTCTAAGGGTAGACATTTATTGGCAACCCCTAAGCAGTATTTCAAGCAAAGTGGAAATATTAATTTTAATTAGAATATTGAAGTAGATTCTAAGTCAAATCTAGGGCAAAGTTACAAAGCAGTTGCCTCATTGTACTTAAAAGTATTAAAATGGATGTACTTTATTCCAAATAGAACATTTACAGAATTCTACTAGGAAGTTGTAATGAAAATTGATTGATCAAGTGATGTTAGAAATAGCCCACGGACACAAAAATCTGAAGGATGACTTTGCTTCAAAAAGAATATGAAGAGATACTTAGGTAATAATTTTTCATATAAATCCAACAATAGAAATGGTTTTAACTTTTTTTTTTTTTTTCCGGAACGAGGGATGGAACTCAGGCCCTTGCACTTGCCAGGGAAGCATTTATTCCACTGGACCATTTCCCCAGCCCTTACTTTTAACTTTGATATGAAAAGTATTTTCTTTAATCCGAATAACAGAACCTATATGTTTAATATCCTAGATTTAACTTTGTTATGTTCAGGAAGCACACGATTCGACTGATTTCAACTGAACAGCTTTTATAATTCTTTCCAAATTATTTCCTTCCTACTTTCTACACCTGTTGCTGCTGCAGGATCAATGAACTTCAAAGCACACCAACGGTTCTTTGTTTCTGGGCCAGGGCTTGGAACACTAGCTTCCTATATTTGGTTTCTCTTAGAGAAGTAAGAGTCCTGGAGGAAACCGTCAGGACTAACCCTCAGGACTAAGTTGGAGGTTTTAAGGCCCTTTGCGGGTTAACAAGTGGAGAACAATGGATGTAGCCTTGTAAGATTTTCCTTGGTTTTCACTCAATGTTTTAGTGAATGACACACCACACTTGTCCTGGAGAAATTGGCAATCTCATAAAGGAAGATTAAATTAGTCTCTTATTATTTTATATGCTCCTTTGTTCATTTCTATGTCTGGAATAATTTTCCAAATAACTTACTTCAAGTCAAGACTATATCTGAGATAAAATTTTTTAGAGATCCCATGTTGAAATTTATTTATTTATGTATTTGGTACAGGGTCTCACTTCACAGCTCAGACTTGTAGTGATCCTGCTGTTTTCAGCCTCCCCAGCACCACAATTACAGGCATGCACCACTGTGCCTGGATTTGGTGGCTGGTACAGTGTGCCCAAGGGCAGGGCCCACATGGCATGTGATGCTGGGGATCAAACCCCAGTCATAGCACTTGAAATATATTTTTTAAAAAGCAAAGATTTAAAAGGTAATTAGTAATTTATAACCACAGTCACTAGCACTTCTTAGGCTTTGTGTCTAGTAGGTTAACCACTTCACAAATTTAGGCAAACTTTACTATGTATCCTTATGTTTAATTTTATAATCTATAAATTTTATTTATAGGAACTTTTCTACATTTTCCTAAGAGTAACAATTTATTATAAAGTTATCGGTTTAAATTAATTTATTTTCTTGGAAAAAGAATTTGAAATCTCAAGATATTCTGAAGCTTGGATTTCCAATGAATCAGTATAGACTCATGGGTGTGTTGAAAAATAATCCTCTTGGAGTCAAGAGAGGAATCCCCCTGTAGCAGCAATGTGCTATTTCTGAAATCAGAGCCTAAACTTTATGGAAGTTATGTAATTGTGACTGTTTGTAATGGTATCAGTGATCCTGAGGGAGGTAGGCAGATTTAAAGTATGCAGTTATAACAGGGGACAAATTTCAATTGTAGTGTTTATTGAGAAATGACAATCCTCAGGGCACTGCACTATGTATTAGTTGAAGCTCCTATAAGAATGACATAGGGAAATTGTTATTTTGTATCAAGAGAGTGCAAATGAAAAAGTTTTAATAATAGAAACATTGCACATTGCTACAAAGATGATTGGAATTAAAAATTCTGTTTGCCACATGCCTGTTATTCACCTGTCATTGCTGGGAAAAATACCCAACAGTCAAAATGAAGTAAGTATTTATTTATTTCACAGTTACTGGAGGTTTCAGTCTATACTCGACTGGCTGCAAGGCAGAGTGGCACATGGCAACCATTCAGGGTGGTGGCAAGGTGCAAAGAGAGCAAAGGGGAGGCAGTAGCTCAGACAGCTAGCTACCTGTCTTCCGTCCTTACATTACAACGCAATTAATGGCCATGGGACAGGTGCAGCATCCAAACCCAAAATAATCAATCAGAAACTCTGGAAGCTGCCCCATAACTGCATGAGTTTTGGGGGGACAACTAGACACAAACAAAAATACCACCTCAAATCCATAGCTGTTTTTTCTTTTCAATTATCTAAGCAGGCCATTTTTATTGATTTCCAAGGTAAAGATGATTTTGCAGAGTATCTGTTTTTTTGTGTTAGCCTTAATCCAGTTCACCCTCCACTTAATACAAATCAAACAAGGTAAATGTAGTTGTTAATGCAATAAGTGGTACTACTTTTTATTTCACCATAGACAAATAATCTGGAAACTTTTGCCAGTCATTTCTGTCAATCTTGTAAACAATGGAAATTTCAGTAGTTACAGAAATTACACGAAAACCCCTGGTTTGTGTTGATATGAGAAAGTGATCTTTTATCTCATTTGCAAATCAAATCCATTCTCAATCATCTGCTTCATATCTGTTCTAAACACTTATTCATGTAGATTAATATTCCTTACTTGATTTGTGATCCTTGGAAACACTATGAAATAACCTATAAAGGAGATGAAACGTGTAGTCAGGCAGTGTGATGGCCCACAAGGTCTCTTGGTTTTCAGTAGTCTGTTCTGGAACAATCACTTTGTTGGTGATCAACAATTATTTCATTATCATTTACTAGTTGATGACTTAATTTTATCAAAACAAACTTACAGTTAGTTCCTTAAAGTACTGTATCAACTCAGTGCAATTTAAATTTCTCTAACATTATACATTTGGATATTAGGTACATTCATACACATGGGTAGTAAATATGCTAACTTACTGTCTTATGTCATATTGTTTATACAGTTTGTGAATTGATGGAACAGAAAAAAAACTATTGAAAACCATATTTTTTCAAATTATTTTCTTTGAAAATATAAATATCTGTCAAATATATTTACAGATACTGTTTACTAGATACTATAGAACTTCTGTGGGTCTTGAACTAGTATCCGGTTACTATTTCTCTTGAAGAATCAATCCAAATCAAATATGGAATTCAGAAAACAACTGACTGAATTAAATGCTGCTTAAGACTTCAAATCCAAATATAAAAATGGAAAGCTGATAATAGAAGAAAAATGAAATAAACACCTCTATAAAAATTCACAGTGAGAAAGAGTAGAGGTAGGATTAAAGTATATGTCTTAGCAAAAATAAAGAAAATAATTAAGAAACATTGACAGTCATAGATCAAGATTAAGAGTATATTGCTGGATATAGATGTTTTTTGGTGTTCTACCAATCAATGGGAAAGAGGAACAACTTCGAGCACGGAGGTATCGTAATCAATGAATGGCAAATGTCACTGAAAACACTGGGAATAAAAAAAGTCTCTGGGTATGACACGAGAAGGCCAAGGAGACATTGTGGATTCTGCCTTCTGTGTAGGTCTCTTAGTATAGAAGAGTAGCACACCAGCACATAGGACCAACATTAGAGAGGAAAAGTAGAGCCATAATGTGGCTTCTTTCCTATTTCATAACTAAAATCCTCATAAGAATGTCAGAGTCGCTGAGGCTTATTAAAGAGGCCATTTACCTGGAACTAACTCATACCATAAATATTCTCTGAAACTCAAATTCTCCATAAAGCAGATAAGTTTGTCCCTAAATGTGGGGGAAACCCAGAGCCACAGAAACTCTCTGCCAACTGACAAGACACACAATACACATGGGCGAGAACCCACAGCATACCTTAGCAGCACAGTGCCTGCCTGGCAAGTGTGAGGTCTTCAGTTCAATTCCCAGAATAAAGAAATAAACAAGTAAATAAATATTAAAAAGGATAATAAAGAAGTACCAGAATACATACTAGACAAAGTAAAAGATGTCAAAGACTATTTTAAAGGCTAAGAAAGTTTTGAAGAAAGAAATATACAGGTATGGATTTGGTAACATAGTAGTACTTTGGACAGATTTCTTATGCTAATGATGAAGCTAGTTTTCTTAAACCTTAACAGCTTATATTCTAATTAATGTAAGCTCTGTATAACTCAATTTCCTTATCAATAATGAAGAAATAATACTTTGCTGACTTGCTATGAGGAATTCATATGTTAATGTATATAAAGCAGTTGGCATATGGTTTGATAAATAAGTACTTCATAAATTAAATGAACAAAAGCATTAAATCAAAGGTATTTGTCATTTACAAAGACAATAGAAAGTGGAAGTAAATTATGTTAAAATAAATAATTGTTTGTTTTACGTGATTATGGTAGAATGATTTACAAATTGTCAAATAACGACAGCTTTTTAATTTGTTGCCATGAAAATGTTTCCTTTTTAAACCATTGATTAGAAGACTAAATACCTTCTTAGGCAGGTGCATGGACCAGGGTTCGATCCTTGACACCAGAGACAGCCCCAGCCCCAACCCTGGGGGCGCTAAACTAACCACTGAGTCCAGAAGTGGAGGTGCATGCCTGTAATCCCAGTGCTGGGGAAGATGAGATTACAAGAAATATTTTTAATGTACAAAATACCACTAAAAAATCACTAAGTAAGGTTTTGCAAAAGAATTTTTAACATTGTAAAAATATGCCTATACATTGGTATAAAAGAAGTATTAAAGATTATATAACAACATTGAAATCTGTGTTGTATTTTAATTTAGCTGATATTTAACTTGGCCTACTCAGGATTCTGGGTGCAACTCTGTGTGTGATCACAAGAAACAAATGTCATCTTTAAAATTACAGATAAACTGTTTATGTTTATTACTTTAAAAATTAAAAATAAATTAACATTCTGAGTCTAAAAGCTAGCACTGCTATTAACTATTAGAATGACAAAGTACACTGTACACAAAGGCTTACCATGTGTGACTGACTAGGATGGAGTTTCATTAAAAACTTTGCCTATGTAAAAGACACACAGTCTGGAAACATGTAATTTTAGCGGCAAGCTGTACATGTACAGGGAAGATGTGTAAAGAAAGTCGGACAACCGAAATTTTGCAAAGAAATCATGCAGATAACCAGGTCAGTGGCAGGCTTAGCACAGGAGTGGAGAGACCAGACTGCTATAGCCTTGATGTGAAAAGCATTTTGAACACTAAGATAACAGAGTTGTCCATGAAACCATCTGCTCTTTGTCGTTCCCTCTGTGTCTATAAACATAGAGCCATCTAAACTCCCAAAACGATTTATCTCAGAAATTACTATTCCAATTATTTTTTTAAAAATTGAAAAACAAGAGTAATGATTTACAGAAGTAGTACATTATTGCTATAGATCACAAATCAGCCATTTGTATTCTCACTATTGTCGTGATTTATCATTAAGAAAATTTAGGATCATACTGATTCCCACATACGTAAATATGTCTAACTATATTAACTTTAGACTTTAAACTTAATTGATTAATAATTGAAAGTATGCTTTACTTCAATTTCTGCTGACTTCACAGCACTTTAGTTATAAAAATAATGTATTTAATTTTCCAGATTATAGACCATCCAAATAAGCAAGAGCTCAATATATGAACATTAGCAAGGTGAACTTTCATAAATATACTATGTAAGACTTACTTTGTTAGCTTGTGGACAAACCCAATTAAAAATCAATTGCCCTGGAATGGAACTCCTTAGTAAATTGGAAGCTTACTGTAGTTTACTGGGTGAACTAAAATATATTCAAATATAATTCACCTTCATCTTTCCATATCTGAAATACTCTAAGTTATCACTGATACAGTGACTTTGTATTTAATGATATCTATGGATAAAGACTGCTTGGATGACTTCGCCCTCAGTGCTGGCTCTTTAGAGTGCCATGTCAAGTTGTATTCTTTTCTTGACTGGTTGTTTTTATGATTTGGTACAGGGTTACTCTATACGGCTCAGACTCATAGTGGTCCTCCTGTTCTCAGCCTCTCCAGAGCTGGGATTACAGGCATGCACCACCACACCCTTTCTCAATGGCTAGCTCAGCACATCCAAGAGCCCGCTGATGAACATGCGGTGCCTACTGCCTGTGCTAAGCAGGTGCTGAGTCAGTTGGGCTCTCTTGCTGAACTTTGAGTTCTATTCTGAGATAAAAATTTTATCGTATGATAGATATTGGCCAATTGAACCATCACTGCTATATTATAAGCAGCAGTGATAATTTCTGTAAATTGGTAGTGGGTCATAGCAGGATACTATACTGCAAACTAAGAACTACTAGATACATCTTTACAATCACATTTAAATATGCATTTTAGTTGTGAAGCAAGAAGTACTAACATTTCAGAGAGGATAGGATAGTCTGGAAAGAATTTGCTCAAACCATTCTCTTTTGAATTGATTTATCAGTTAGAAATGCCAGCTATGATTTGGGGCAGGCACAGAGGAAACCACTAGAGGAAACAGGCACAGCAAAAAGTATTTTTAGTATCACCTAAAAATGACATTAAATTGATTAAACTTTAAGGAATCCATGGTGGTCTCACTTCAAGATAACTGCTATATTTCGAAGCTACCTCAGAAAGAGAATAGGTAGCTGGTCTAGATCTTCTTAAATGTCTCTTGTAAATTGTGAGACATTTACTTAGAAGCCATCTGTCATGAGTTATAGCTAGATGTCAAAAGCATCACAAGTTCAAAGGTGGGCTTTGGGAAGGTGACCTGATCGTGCATGTTTGGTGCTCCTCAATGTGTTAGCTAAATGTGACAGTGGGACATGAGGGTTGATAGGAGAAGGAAGGTCCCTGGGGTGTGGTTGGCCTGGTCTCTTAGCCTCTGTCCTTCTGGATGGCTGCTTCCTGCCTGCCATGCCAGGTCCACTTTGTCCTGTGTCAGGCACCTCTGTCATGCCGTTCTGCAGTGGCACTAGCCAACTATGGACTGAAACCCCTAAAAAACTCTAAGGCAAAATCAAGCTTCCCTCCTTAGAGTTGTAGAAGTAGGGTATTGTGTTTCAGTGACAAGAAAGTAGATAAGCCATAGCATTCTTTTCCCTTAAGTTCATGTAATTCTGCCTAGTTTCTCTGCGATATTATACTGCCTAAATTTTTAATAAAAAACTGAAAACTAAAGTGTGTTGAAACATTTTTGTCTGTTTGCTTCTTCTGTGTCTTTTTCTGAAGAATGTTCTCTGACCAATGTGAATGATAGCAAGGCCTCAGCACTCTTTCCTGCCGTATTCTGGAACTTTGAAACCATTGTCCTCATCCTCCTACTTTTCCTTCTAGTTTCCTTCTGTGCTCTAACTATGTAGACAACCTACTTACAGTTTCTCTAGTTTAAGCACTGGGGACCAAAAAGGGGGCGTTGTACATGCTAAGTGAGTACTCCACCACAGAGCTACACCCAAGCCCCTTACATGTTGTTTTACATTCATAAATGTCCTAAGTTTCACCCACTTTTCTTGCCACATGAAGTGAATGATGAGCAGTTTCATGATTCTCTATGCACTAGGAATATTTCTGTTTCTGTTCAGTGTGAAAGAGTTGTACGAAGGCTTGCACCATATGTCAGGTTATTTCAAGTGTGAGCAAGTGTTTCCTATGTCATCCTTCGGTCACTTCAGATTCCCCATGTGTTTGTTCTACGTGTGTGCTGAAAGAAAGGCATGGCATGAAGGTGATGGACGGTGTGAGGATCTGCTATGGCCTGTGCCAGCTCACCTGCACACACTCGAAATTTCATATCTGTCACATTTAAAGTACAACAGGCAGTGCTGGATATGACTGGTGATTTGGTAAGTTTCACAGAAACCAGCTCACAATACATAGTATTGGCTACATGGTCACTTGATGCCACATGATTAGAAACTATGTCTTGATCAAGAGAGAGTTGTAATGCTGGAAGGTGGTTATTAAAAGCTGTGAAATTCACTGCTGCTGATGCTTGGCTTTTCTGTAGAAATCTAGAGATCTGTATTGTAGTTTACCCTGAGATATTTTTCATATCTTTTAAATCATATTTCATGAGATTTATATTTCTAATTATAAAATCTGCCATTTTTTATTTTAAGTCTGAGGCTTACACTATAAGCTGATCATGATGCAGAACATTTTCCTATCCCAGGCCCCACACAATTAATATGGATTTTTACTTATACAAGCAAAAGAAACATCGTAATGGTCTAGTGCACAACATGCTCTCTCCAAAATCAAAAAGGCCTACTAGGCATTGTACTTTCTCCATATGCAATAAGCAACTCTACAAAATTGTTAGTTTGTCCAGGCATGACCAGTAACAAATCGGGCCCTAAATATTTTATAGAAATAACAAGTTCCTGACTCATTTTATGGTTTGCATCCTATAATCTGGAGTATGTTCACCTGTAATAATGTATCAAAACCTTTGATATAGCTTCATTCTCTGGTCCAATTACTATGATGTATCCAATATACTGAATTAAGTTGATGTTCTTTCTAATATGTAGTTGGACCAGAAGTGTGCAGATAGTTTTTATAACAAAATGAGAAAGATACAAAAATCCCCCCAGGAAAAAAACTCTATAAACATATATTTTGACCACTATATGTAAATTTGTACTGTTTCTGAATCTCTGTCCAGATAATGAGAGAAAATTTCTTCAGTTAAAAAATAGTCCTATTCAATGCTTGAAGCTCTACTGATGTGTTCTGATTAAGTTCTATCACGGTGGCTGTTCTTTGGGTTATTTTCACTTGAAGGTTTTTTTTTTTCTTTTTGAACTTATTTTCCTTTACCAGAATTTTTGGAAATTCAATGGATGGAATTTGTGAATAAAATGACACATCATAGTGACCATTACCATGTAAACTTCAGATATAAAAAAATTAGTCAACATTTTCATATATAATATTTTATATTTTGACCAGTGAGAGTAGCAGGAGTCGTTCAGTTCATAATTTAAAATATAATCACTGTGATCCTGGAGGCCAGGGAACCAAGGTGAGATTTTCGCAAATTTCTGAGTATGTTTGTCCTATTTTTACTTTGGAGGAATGCCTATGGGTGGGGTCCATAGAACCAGTGCAAAAAAAGTGAACAAGATCTTCATTGAATGTTTTTTATTTACTAATCACTAAGCCCCAAGTCTATTCTGAAACAGAACAGACTAGTAGTTTATACTTTCCATGTTTTATTCAATAAACACCTTCTTTCCTCGTAGCTTGATTAGGAGTCACATTATCACTTAGACTTGATGTATAGGGCAACTTCCTTCTCTTAGAGAAGTGGACTTTTACTTAGCTTGTTTCAAATTTTAAAAGTGGCTCAGGTTCAAAATATTGGCCAAACCTAGCCTTTCAAGGTCAGTGAGGACTAAGGACATAGGAGAACCAGTATTGTAACATCCTGTAACTCAGTGGTGTCCCAAATTTTCTGATCAAGGAGATTATGGGACCACAGAGGAAAGTCATCAATGGTGTAGAGTGTGCCTAAGGAGAGTTACGTGGAGAAAAAACATTCTCTCAGGATTTCACAGTGAGCAAATTGGTCAAGCAATGTCCATGACTCATCCATATAGCTGACACAAAGGATCTACAAACTGCAGTAGAGGGTTTCGGGGTAAATCCTCTGAAGATTTGACTGACCTTGACAGACACAAAAGAACTGTAAAAAGGCTCAAGTCAACAACTTCTGACATTGCCAGTCCTAAGGATAACCCACTACTATTATGG
>NDGM011047779.1:0-17927 GCA_002564305.1 Octomys mimax | reverse complement strand
CTATAGAGATTGAAAGTTTAGAATATCTGTGGTTGTTGGAAAATACCAGTTCCATGTTATGTCTAAGGCGCTTGATATTCATTCAGATAGGAATTAGGTTTTACATAGCATCTGTCACAACTGGAAATGCTGATTTACTATTGTTCATTATCTTGTTTTAGATGAAAAATTACCTGTCACCCTTGTTTACCATTTCAGCCCAACACCTACAACAGACCCCAGCACATAGCAGAGTTTCAATATAGATACTCCTTATTTAATGACCAATTTCCTATTCTCATAACCAGGTCATTAAATAAATTGGTCGCTAAATAATGAATTGCATTTATATCCCCCTTTTCTGATCATTTTGTAGTGGAAAAAATATATCTGTATATACAAATTAATTAGGATAGATATACAGCTGCTTTGTCTTAGTGCAGTGAGAAGATTTGTACTAATAGTGTTTAGACAAGATATCTTGTCTGCATCTTGTACTATGAATACCTACTATGAAGACAACAATATGCAATGTATTAATTATTGTAACTGTCCTACTAGCCTATTTTGAAACTGTCTCATTGCTATTTCTTTATCAATAAAATTAATGTTAAAATAAATAAATAATGAATTGCATATAGTATGTGCATTATGATATTCAGAATATAGAAATGGTCAGAGGAAATTCCAACTTTAAGACTTTGCTTTTATTTGCTTAACTCTTACATGCAATGTGCTTATATACAACATAACATGAAACTGCAGTAAACACACACTCAATTTGGTACAGTTCCAACAGTTTGCTGGTGGTCAGAGATCTGAAGTTGAAGGAAGGCATTGATTATAAAGAAGAAGCATGAGGGAATTTGGTGGGGAGGGGAGGTAATAGAATTCTTCAGTATACTGATTGAGGTGGTTATCAGGTTTTATGTGTTTCCAAAAATTATAGAACTTGAGCCCTAGACAGATTAATTTTACAGTATGTGAATTTAAAACAACTAATAAATTTGTTATGATTCTCAAACCCACATCAGCCCAAAGCAAGGCCAAGAACCTAAGTTTCACAGGTTTGCAAGTCACATATCTTGCAGCGGGGAGTGAGGCAGGTTAACTTCCTCTGTTCATGGTCAACTACTGACTCAAACCATACTTCCCCATTTCTCATTTATCATTTTAAAGAAAGGAAACGGGAAACAAAATAAAGATGTGAAAGACAAACAACACAAGAAAAGACACAGTGGCAAAATAATATTTAAAACCATCATGTGATAAAATGTCAGCATTTATTTGTGACATTTGGCTCTGTTTGCATTGGATCACCAGGAGTGCAGTGGCTGTGGGGTGATTTCATAATAGTGCCTCCCACATATACACCCACGGCTGACCTCTGCATTGTGCAGTTGATAATGACTAAACCTTACATATTATGTTGGCTAAACCTACCCTTTCCCTGGAGGGCTGTCACACAGGGAATTATAATTTCACAGCCTAACAATCTTTCTTTTTCAAAACGTATCATGATCAACTTTCATTAGAACAGTTAAACAGGCTGATAAATTGCTGTCTTCTGATAAAGGGTTACTCATCATTGTATATTTGCCCCACATATGCCACTGAGAAGCTCCATCCTATTGGGAGAAAGGAGGAGGCAATGACATTACTAGCTTCTATAAACACAAGTTGCAGTCCCTAAAGTAAGCAAATGACATACGAATTCCATCTTATGACCTTCCTCCCACCTGCCCCCATGGCAGACTTTCATCCATTAGGACACGTTGATGGATAGCTGACTCGGATTTAGGGAAAGGGAAATGGTGAGCTAATTTCCTCTTTTATCAGGCTGAATCACTGAGCTCACTGTTGCCATGCACGCATATGTAATGCCATAGCAACCTCCCAGACTTGCTCTTAAACACAGAATAGCAGAATGATGTTAATAGGTACTTTTGAAATCTCTAGGCTTCATTTTTTTCTTAGTTTAAATTTTACTACATTTTACACTAAAGGACTATTTGGCAGCCTTACCTCTGACTGTCATATGTATCAATACCAGCAAAACAAAATGGCATAGGTTTTGGAAAGCTTTCCAATAGTCACACTTCATTCTTTTCAATCACAACTAAAAGTTTGCACATTGGGTAGAATCTTCTGGATTCTCTATTGGATTCTCTTTGCAAGGATCCTAATTTAAAATGAAAATGAAATTCATAGATTTTTTATTTACCTATTGTCTCAGTCTCCCTTTTATTGCTATAACAAAATATTCGATACAAGATAATTTATTAAAAAATGGAAGTTTATTTGTCTTATGGTTCTGGAAGTGGGGCAGTCTAAGAGTATGCCACCAGCATCTCCTGGGTGTCTGGAAAAGACCTTCCTTGTGCATCACAACATGCTCCTCTCTTCTTTCTCCTTAATAATAAAGACTTGCACCCAGATGAACTGAACCAGAGTGGTGCTGAGTGTGGGAGGTCCACCTGAGGATTATGGCCAGCAGCATAAGAGGCAGAAGTGAAGAAGATGTGGGAGAGCCTGTTAGGGAAGCTGCTTGTCAAAGCTGTTGGGGAACTGTTAGAAGCTGCTGGTTCTCTTGGGCTATTCAGCTGGACCTTGTCATGCTGGTTTTCCTGATAAATTTGGCTGTCCTTGTTGGAGGAGGAGCCCAGTACTTTCTCTGTTGCTTAGAATGGCTACAGTTCACTTTGGGGGAGCTCCAGTGCTCATCTTGAGCATTGCTTCCTGGATCCGGAGAGGAAGATGGTGCACTACTCAGCTTAGAGGAGAAGCTTGTCATGTCGGCTTTCCTGATGGGAACTCAGCTTTCCTCATCACCTGGGGAGCTTGGGACCTAATTGTTGTGAGGATGGCTGTGCTACTCTTTAGGTGCACCCTGGTTCTTACCTTGAGTGTTGCTTCCTAGCTGTAGTGCAGATTCCTCAGCCTGCTGCCACAGATCCTTCATCCTGTTGCCACAGACATCTTGTTTCCACCATTGACCTTTAGGTCTTCCCAGAGCAGATCCATGAAATAGGTCTGCATGAGGCATTTTCCTGGGCTCTACGCCTCCAGTTGGACTTGTGGGAGACATTGTTATGAGCTCCAGGTCTTCAGCTGGACTCATGCAGGAAATTGCTGTGGCATTCAGGCCCTCAGCAGCAGACTTTGGCCTTTAATGTGTGGAGAGATTTCCTGCACTCTTTGTCTGTGATTCTTTAGGTGACTGTTAGAAAATAATCTTATAAAATATGTGTCTCACGTTGTATTTTTCCCCTTGCAAAACCCCAAACTATGATACCTCTAATGTCATCATGGTGTAATCACACCCAAATACCATGAACACATGAGTTTGGAAATTAAGCTTCTAATGCATGAATGAGGGACATATTCAAAGTATAATAACTAAGTGAATTCAGTGAAGCATAATGTTCACTTAGCATGGCTAGGAAAGGTAACAAGTTCTGGAAAGAGATAACAAAATTTGTATTATCAAGGGATTCAGGAACCTTCTAACTGTCAGGGATAAAAGCATATTGTAGTTTTGAAAAACTCTTCCTCCACAAAATCATGGATGATAGCTGTTGAATTTTGTTATTTTAGAGTAAAATTTTTCACTTACAAAAGATGCTCTAATGTCAAAATTTTGACTTGCTTAGGAAGGTCAATCCAAATTGCAAAAAAATGCTGAGTCCTTACATTTTTATTATATCTGTGCATTTTCATGACAAATATGACCTTTCCCCCCACAAGATCAAAACTGAGGGCATGAACGCTGCAGCAATGCCTTTTACACAGGACCATCTCAGTCACTGCTATCAAGTGTCTCTAGCTAAAGGACTGGACAAATGATTGACTTGTTCTTGAAATCTCTGAAGTGGGTTTCAACATCCATATTTTGCTATTCTTCAGCCACCCCTGCCAATAATACAATTAATTAAGCAATTAAAATTTATTATTTAAAGAGAGACAAAACATTTCACTTCAGCCTTAGGTATCCATCCACCTTTGCACAATCACATTCTATTCAAAGATAGGTGAATTTTGTTCAATTTTCACTTATGAGACCATTTCTAATTTGAAGGATATACATCACATACTGTACAAAATATTAGTTTTCTCACTGAATTAAAAATGTCTCACTGGCTGGGGAGATAGTTTGGTGGTCTAGGTGCCACCCTGGCAAACGCAAGGACCTGGGTTCAATCCCCAGTACTACATGCCATGCTGGCCCTGGAATCCCAGGTGCTCTGTGTTGGCCCTGAACCAGATGTATTGGTGCATGCCTGTAGTTGCAACACTGGGAAAGCTGAGACAGGAGGATCACTATGAGTTGGAGCTGCATAGTGAGACTCTGTATCCAATAAATAAATAAATATTAGAAAAATATCTCACTAAACTAACATGTTTTCATTTCTGATGAGGTGGAGAGTTGTGAATTCTTAACTCTATGATTGTTCTTATGCATAGCTTCCCATGGCTAGCTGTTGTTCTTAGGAGTGAGAACAAAATGTTCTTTTTTCTCTTTTTGTATTTAGGACAGGCTATACAGGGTGTACAGGGCCTCACTGTGTAGATCGAACTCATAGTGACCCTCCTGTTTACAGCCTCCCAAGTGCTGGGATTATAGGCGTGTGCCACCATGCCCAGTCTCAATCGACTTCTCAGCACACCCCAGGAGCATGGCCAGCATGGCAGACCAGGGGATTGAACTCCTGGCCCCTGCATCTTCCTAAGCAGGTGCGTTAATCAGCTGAGCTATTTGGTCAGCCCAAGAACAAAATGTTCAATAACAGGACTGACTTCATTGGGAACTGCACTATTATCAGCCTTTTGCACTTCACAATGAATCATATTTTAAGTTATTCACAGTATACTATGATGAAGTGATTTTTGCATATTTAAAAATATTAACTTGTAACCTTCATAGATGTTCCCTTGGGTTAATATTCATCTGAAAAACTAATATGGAAGCATTCTCTACATCAGTGATTCTCAAAGTGTAGTCCCCAGGCTAGAGGTATCTGCCTCACCTAGAAACTTGGTAGAAACCCAAGTGCTTCTCGACTATTCCAAACCAAATAATGGGACACTCAGGATGGGGCCAACAGTCAGTGATTTCAACAGCCCCTTCAAGGACTTTCCATGCAGCTGAAGTTTTGAGAACCACTGCTTCATGGAATACACAGCTCTTATTTGGAATCATACACATATTTCAGTTAGGAAAAAGCTTTTCATTCCTCCTTGATGTTGTGGGGATTTTTTTAAAACCTGTTTGCTTGTTTTGTGTTACTTTTAATATTTGGACAACAGTAATCAAGACTGTTCAATATGAGGATGTCTACCTAAACCAGTAGAATTATGGTAAAAATCATATGGCTCCAGATAAACTAAATAGTCATTGCAAACATTTTAGAATTAAAAAGCAACACACATAAAAATGACTTTACTGGCAGCAACAACAAGAGGATGACTAATTTGACTTTAGAGTCAGAACAACTTTAGTCCAGCACTTCCAGATCAAATCAGGATTTCTCAACATAACCACTATTGATCTGTGGTGCAAGATAATTGTTCATTCACGGAGGTTGGTGTAGCTTAGCAGCACCCCTGACTTCTATCCCATAGATGTCAGTAGCACCACTCCTCCAGTTGTCAAGATCAAAAATGACCCATTCTCAAATCTCTCTGGGGGAAAATACTTCTTAGGTGAGAGCCATAAGGTTAAATGATTTGGATCAGTTTCATTGGTTCATCAGGGATTCTCTACCTTGTCAGCACAATAGAATCAATTAAAAATACTGAGGAGCCTGACCCACTCCACTCTGGATTTACAAATTTCTGCAGGTGAGTGCAAGATTAGGACCTTTTTAAAGATCACTAGGTGATGTTAAGGGGCAGCCAAGGTGGACAAGAACTGTACTGAGATGATAATACCTTAATTTCCTTACCAGTACACAAGACCAGATAAAAGAACATCGTTGGAAGCATTTGCTTAACACAGGAACACCTACAATAATGGTAATGGTGAAAATAATGTTTTTTTTAAAATGTTGTAAGAGAAATGAAAAGCTGTATCCAGCTTTTTATTGTAAATTAAGATGAATTATTTTCACTGCCTCTTAGTCACATAATGTATCCCCAGTGTCAGAGAGATATAGGGCACCTTCAAAGTCTCTCTTGGGAGGCTGTGGGGAAAAAGGAACCCTCCACAGTTGGTGGGAGTGCAGACTGGTACACCCACTATGGAAATCAGTGTGGAGATTCCACCAAAATATAGGATTGGAGGTCACATTTAGCCCATCTATTCGCCTCCTGAGTATTTTTCCAAAAGAATTGAAAACATCATACCACATCAATTTACATGAACCCATGTTTATAGTAGCACCATTTGTCACAGCTAAATCTTGGGAGCAACACAAATGTTCATCACCTGAGGAATGGAGAAAAAAGAAGTGGTGTTTTTACATAATGGAATATTACTCAGCTCTAAAGAAAGACAAACTTGAGGCTTTTATAAGTGAACGGATGCAACTAGAGGCTACCCTCATAAGTGAAATAAATCAGACCCACATATGTAAACATCATATTGTCTCCCTAGTACAAGAACCTGAAAGAAGAAATAAAACCAGAATGGTACAACAGATATAGTAAAATGCAAAGAAACCGAACATAAGGAATAAACAATTGAAATGAGGGAAAGAAGAAAAGACAGGGATAAGAGAAGGGGAAAAATCATGTAAGTATATACATAGGATAGCTAAGATGATTGTACTACTAATTTCTATCAGTTGTTTGAAGGTAACAGTTAAGGTTTAAAACTTTTACTTTCACCAATTTTATATGCCATATCTATAATCTGAATAACTATATTGAAGACAGCGATGTGCAGTATAAAAATCATGGCTGAATAGCTTTCATCTTGTTTTTTAAAATGTGTATCATTTCTAATGTCTTATCTATTATTTTATACACTTTTAAAAAAAATTTATGAAAATAAAAATAAGGACAAGGAAAAATTAAGGTTTATTGAAAAGAAGACTTGATGTTTAATTGTTTACTCGGTCTTGCATGCCTATGCCTGGTAATCTGAGCAACAAATTTGATGCTAATATGTAATACAATAACCATTGTTAATTTCCTATTCTCGTTTTGAAATTCTGTGTCATTTTACTGTTTTATTATGTCTTTGTTCTTGTTATTTATTTTTGGTTTTTTCCCCCCTTAAAGTAAAATTTTAAAAAGTCTCTCTTGGGCATGAGGTCATATTATTTAGTCCCTAGTGGACAAAAAACCCTGCAAACACGATTAAGTCAGTCATACTATGCGCCAATCTATAATCTTTGTCTCCACAAATCATTTTAACAATTGAGAAAAAATTCAGGTTGCTTTGAAAGTAGTCTCTTAATAATTGTTACAATAGGGAATAACCTTGTGTACAAAGTCTAGTAAAAGCTTTAAATATGCCTATAATGTATACTTTCTGGGTTTTTTGTTTTGTATTTAGGGCATGGTCTACAGGGTATCACTGTGTAGATCGCAGTCATGGTGATGCCCCTGTTTACAGCCTCCCAAGAGCTAGGATTACAGGCGTGCACCACCATGCCCAAGCTCAATCACCATCTCTGCTCCCTGGGGGCAGGGCCAGCACGGCAGGCCTGGGGATCAAACCCCTAGCCCCTGTGCCTGCTTGCAGGTGCTTTAATCTGCTGAATTACTTGGTTGGCCCTATAAAGTATACTTTCTTTTAAAATATAAATTATCTGAAGCACACAACAGTAATTGTTAACAGTCAGCTATTCAGAGTGACAAATGCTTTGATTTTTGTATATCTTAGTTTGTGTGAAATACTTGATTAAAAATAACAGAAGATGGGGAAATTGGCTTGAACAAAGCACCAGTGAATGCTCCAAAGAAAAGAAAGTACGTCCTGGTGGATGCAAGGTACTCAGTTATGGATACCCCACAGGAATAGGGACTTCAGCTGGGAACTGAGGGACTTCATCCTATAATATCTTCCTCTCTGTTTATTACAAGTTTATGCAGAGTGGAAATACTAAGACTTTGACTGAAAGAACAATTCTAAAAATTTTGTGAAAAGAAATCTTACAAGTTCATTTTTTTCCTATGTAAATACCAGAAACTTATATTTCTACCACTGTCACTAAGTCGCAAAAGTGTGAAACTCCTGTGTTCATTCCTAACAGAAACCACTATGGTAATAACTGAGATATTTTACACAAAGTCTATGTAAGAGGATGGCCTCTCAGGCATGTCTTTGAAAAGAGCTGATTTGTGTGAAGTATTGCACTCATGTGTGGGCTGCATGGAGATAAATAAGCCAGCAATTTTTTCTCCTAGAGCAAGAGTTGGCAAAATACAGTCCACACGTCAAGCCCAATCTACTGTCTATTTTTGTCAAAGCTGTGTTAATTTAACAGCCCTGTCCATTCATTTATCTTCTGTGTGTGCTATTCTTTCAGTTACAACATCAGAGTTGAATGGCTGTGACAAAAGTTATTGTGTGCTCAAAGTCCAAAGTACTTACCATCTGGCTCACTACAAAAAAATTCCCTAATTCCATTTGAAGATAACATCATGCAGTGCAGCAACCATTGTTGAATCCCCATTATTTTGGTTAGTGAAATTTTGTATAGTTTCTAATGCTGTTTTTTTCCACTACCATTTTGTATTCTTTAAAAAATAAAAAAATTAAATTAAAATGTTCCCTAATTCCTGTTACAGTATTTTAGCGCATAAAAGTTTCCCATGAAACTTAATAAGTGAATGGGCAAAACAAAATGCTTCTCAATGACATTTTGCATTGCAATTTCATGGCAATGATATGTATATTATATTTCCAAGGCAAAAATTATAAAAACCAAAATATTAATTATCACATTTTTCTCACTATGCAATCTAGTATAGTCTTCAAAGAAACGCTAACAGAGTGTGTATTAATGATTATAATTCCACACATTATTAAAATATCACTGCTTGAGAGTCTGTCAACATGGTTCTTTCCTAGAATAAATCCATTTTATTTATATAACTATTTGCATTTGAATAACTGTATTACAGGTAAAAATACTTAAGGAAAATTATTGACCAAGAATCTCTTTTTAAAGGAAAATAGAAGTCATGGTTGAATGCATGAGAGGAATGTTAGTGATAGTTTTACAGTCCTTTGAAAATAATTACCTCTATAGGGAGTAAAGATGATGTTTGTGTTGTGACATTAGTAATAGCTTATTTTTATTTCATTTCATATGCCTAGACTTTCCAACATTTGGGGAAATTTTAAGAAAATTAGATCATGTTTTAGCTATATAAAATTGCATCATTCCTAGCAGTCCTATAAATTGAAAATGAGATCTTGTTGATATTATTTCCTTTGTTTCTCCTCAAAATGACCCAAAATAGGAAAGCAGTAAGTAATAAAACAAAAGGATCGCAGAGTTATGGTTGCCAAGGCAACCATAATCATATTTCCTTTGAACTGGGGTAGAACAATTACTGCCGTTCAATTCAAGTTCATGTTTCCTCAGGAAACTTATATATGTTGATATATATATATATATATATATATATATATATATATATATATATTTCTGTTCAATATCATTCCAATCAAGCAAGTGTTGATATGGACATAGACCAGGAACGCAACTGTCCATAGAATTTACATTCTGAAAGAAGAACTGCAAAGCAATATTTGCTGTCATGTGGAATGTCCAAGAGACTATTTCCTCCTACTGCACTCTACTCATCATGCGTTTTTGGCACTTTGCTGGCCACTTCCATCAATAAGAGTGTGAGTTCCACTCTAGACAATGTAATGAACACAAATTACATGAATTACAATGTCCTGGAAGACCCCACAGCCTTAGAGAACTATGACCAACGCCATAGTACGACTGGCATACATACTCAACTGACCATGTTGAGGATAAAATAGTGAATGTATGTGAACACTAGACTCTCTTCATAATGAAAAGAAGAAAAGTTTTCCCATTTAATTTTTTAGAGGCGTGGTCAAATAGCTCAGCAGATTAAAGCACCTGCAAGCAGTCACAGGGCCCAGGGGTTCAATCTGTGGGCCTGCTCTGCCACCCCATTCTTGGGACGTGCTGAGACAGCAATTGAGACTGGGTGTGGTGGTGTGCACCTGCAATCCCAGCTGTTGGGAGGCTGTAAACAAGATAATCACTATGAGTCTGATCTAGTAGTGAGACCCTTAACACCCTGTAGACCCTTCCCTAAAAAAATACAAAAAAAATTTTTTTAGAAGTTAGTATTATGCACTTGTATCTCATCCGATGTTGCCTTCAGTACTGAAATGGTTTCGTTTTCTCCTGGAGATGGTCAGTATCTTGGAGTCTGAACAAAAGAGTTTGCCTCATTGGATCTAAATTATATTTGATCATATTTTCCAACTCAGCTACTCCTCAGATTGGAAAGTCTGCAAAGATGATTGAGTGTTTCAAAGTCCACATGCTTTTTTCCATAGACATAATGACACAGGGTGGTTTTGGTTCCCAGGCCACTTCATGTGGCTTCACTTAACCAACAACACACTTGAAGCATAGAGCAGGAAGTATAAATAGAAATAGAAATTCATTATCACCCTTCTGAGATCCTGGAAAAGAAAGAATATTCCACACAATAAGAGGGAAATAGCACTGGGTTGGTGTCAGAGGTCTCTGCATTGATTCTTTTTCTGTGTCCTCAGGCCACTGATCAGAGTCCACTGAGGCCTGTGAGCCCAGCTCACTAGACTAGCCTGCTGCAGGAGCTCAACATAGCATTTACTAGATTAGTGAGACAACCAGCACATGATTGTGGGCTGTCATTTCAATCTTTCTGACTTTCAGTCTCCTCTTCTGTGAATTATTTGGGAAGAGTAGACCAAATGCTTTGCTTGTGTTGTTCTCTAACCATACTGCGTGTACATCTGTGAAGAATGCCTGTTATTTGTAGTGGGTTTTTGCTTGGTTTTTGCCTATAGGGATATCAAAGAATTCCAAAGGGGTGGATGGAATATCATAAAGACAGAAATAGAATTCATACAAGTATTCTAACTTTGGTGATGATTGGAGAAAGATATTTTTGGAAAAGGATTTGCTGAGAACATAGATAATGGGATTTTTCACAGAACTGGAAATGTGATAAGAAGCACTCCCCAATTTAACCCTCTCAGTGAGTATTTTTTTTTTTTTAGTAAACTTCATCCTCTCTTTCTGGTATGTCTGTTTCTTGCTAATTATTTAAACTTTCTCTGTTTCTAGTACATTGATCACCATCTCATTTGCTTCAATTTTACTGAACATATTTTGGCCATCCTCTGACCATCAAGAAAGAGGATCCTTTGTCAGTGTCAGCCATGTGACTGAGTCACAGTCATTGCCTGACCAACTTGCTCTCTGTGAAAGCCTTACTATGAATAACCACTACAAAGACAACAATATGCAAATTTTAATTATTGAAACTGTCCTATTAATTGGTTTTGAAACTGTCTTACTGATATTTGCTTCTCAATACCATTAATTTAAAAAGAAAGAGGAATCACCAGGGTTAAGTTCTGTGTATCGTTAAGAGTTCTACTTGCAAAGCTTAAAACAGTGTTTGCACACAGATGCCTTTCAGTACATAGTAGTGAACAAATTATGAATGAATAATTGGGAGAATAAGGACTATGCTCTTCTTAAGATCCAAATAAAATATTTTTATATTTCCAAGTGTGTACTGTACTTTCCAAAGAAGACAAGGAGACATTACATGAGGACTAATTTTGGAATACTATTCAATCTAGTAGAAAGAGGATGACCATTTTTGTCAGAGAAGCTAAGGTAAAGCAACCCAATGAAGTAAGTTATTACACTGCATATTTAGTAAGAAGACTGGTTGCTTAGCTGGAAATATCCTTACTATATTATAAATCAGCAAGTACAAAGGACTATTGCATGCATTGTAATCCCTACATAGCCCTCAGAGATGCCTGCTACAATGGGAAATATCTTAAGCCAGCAGCCACCAGACCTTTAGAATCATTAGGTATGTGTTCAGCACTCCATTGCTTAATGTCTTTTGACTTTAAGCTACTAGAAAATTTCCCAAGGTTAATTTTTATCATTTATATAAAAAAATATGGTGCCATGCTGCACTAGGTTGCTATTAGGGTAAAACCAAATGACTTTAAGAAACTTAGGCAATAGAGATCATTCCATAAGTGATGGATACTTTTGCCATTTGTCCTCCCAACTGCTGCCCTCACCAGGTGTCACTTTGCTCCAAGTCACTTAAGCCCTTTGCACTCCAGGTCTTTTTCCTTCAAAGTGAACACACTAGATGAGAATGATTTCAAATGGACCTCTGAAGATCTACCACATACAGTTTTATGACTGCAATTACATGCTCATTAGGGAGGTGGGCGAAATAATGAGAGATCTTGTAGGAGAATCTAGTTTTAGCTATCGATGCTTATTAAGTATTATGAATTATCTGTTATACTGTGTGTGTGTTTGTGTGCCTGTGTATGTATAACTTGTAATTAAAGCTTTTCACTGAGCTACATCTCTAGTCCTTTCTATTTTTTTTTGAATTTGAGAAAATGTCTCACTGAGATGATAAGTTTCCCAGGCTTACCTTGAACTACTGATCCTCCTGTCTCAACCTTCTACATTGCTGGGATTATAGTCATACACACTCATTCCCAGATTTGTTATAGTTTCATACTAAATACTAAAATACATTTTTTACCTTAAATGCAATCTTGCAAAAATGTTTTTTATGTATTGGCATGAAAAATTTCAGAGAGTTTTTGTTTTTCAATATTTGAGGGCAAGAGTTGAAGAAATCCAATATTTTAAAGAGGAATACAATTTGGTACTGAAATTTTCTTTGTATTTATAGCTATGTCTCCAAATAGAATCCCAGAAAAAATAAATGTGGTTTGGAAATAACAAGAGACCTAAAACTCCAACAAAGTTCATATATATATATATATATTCATGAAAATGTATATATAATCATGAAAATATATACATAATCATAAACATAATCAAAAACATATATATAATCATGAAAATATAGGAAAACTGAGTTACTAACCAAATTATTTTCCCTTTGGAACATATGTACCTAATGAGTAACTTTAATGTAGAACTTACATTACAGAGGAATTACTTGGGATTAACAAACAATAACTCACTGGTTGCCATTTAAAATCCCCCAAAAAGTCCTTTTAAAATTCAAAGAACCTGTAGAGGAGAAAAATCATTTAATTCTAATCTTCTTATGTAAAAGTGGTCTAAAATATTTCCAATTAATTCAGTGGAAAAAATCTCCTTTCATTAAAAATACAGTTTTTTATTTCCAAAATCATATCTTGATGTGAACAGCACACCTTTTATTTAAATGATATTCATATTACACACACAATGTACCACCCACTTCTCCTATTTCCTCCTCTTGTAACCGGACATTGGAACATTTTACTGCAACCATGTACACTCTATTTGCATAAAAATAATAGCTAGAAACAATTAGAGTAGTACAAAAACATAATCTGACTGAAATTTATCAAAATGAATAAAAGGCTTTTAAAGTAAAGACACACCTTAAGTTCTAATAGATTTTTGCCTGGATAAACAACTACTATATTAAAGCAAATAATCACATTATGTAATTAAATACAGGTGACCTGGAAATGCCCAATTTACAAATATCCAGTACATGGAAATAGACAGCCCAAGTGAACCAGACCAGGAACAGGACAGACTCTCCCAGACTTGAAAACAAGAGTAGGTTATCCTTCGGATTTACCTTGGTCTCTTTCTACTAGATACTAGCTTAGTGGTGATTATATTGGAAGGGGAAAATGGGAAGTCACAGTCCATGTTCTCCTGTAGTACTCTTCCCATCATTCAAATCAAGGAATCCATTTCCCATAAATGCTACGAGTTCCCTGGTTCCCAGGCCAGCCCGAAAGAAGTCTACTGGGCCCCAGTGCAGCTGGAACAGTGCTATTAATACTAGGCTGACTTCCCACTTGGAAGCCCGCTCTACCCCTGACAATGCTCGTCAGCTCTGTTATGGTTAAATGGATTTGTGGGCGGTCCTGGGAGTCTGCCAGTTAGAACATCCTTTCTGTGGGAAAATTCCTGCGGAGGCCCAAAGAACTCAGTGTCAAACATGGTTGTAGGACACAAGTTCTGAGAGCCTCAGGCAGTGTCAAATCAATCCTCACGTTTTCCTTCTGGAAATGCTTGGGTGGGTCATCATTACAGTGAACTGTGGCACAGAAAATCATAACGCATGTCCAAAACTCTGCATAAGATTCTCTCTGTGGCAAGTAATAGGGATATTTTACTGATGTCAGTAATATAGTAACAAATTGGTACCTGCTCCAACACATGCAAACATGCACGTGCAAGCACATATTCCATGACATGTGTTTCCATGATATGTGTCTAGGACACATATCACTGTTTACATCTTTACAGAAATACCTACTTTTGCTTGTAGGAAAATTCAGGGTTCAGCTCATCTTCTAGGGACTGATTTCTATTCATTCATCCACACTCTCACCTGGCCCTCTCCAGGCCAAAGAAAACTGTTGAATAACCAGATAAAGCATGAAGATGCTAAGCAATCATACAGAAACTGAAAGAATGTCATCTCTTCTTTGATTTGAACAGATGTTATGTGGGATCTCCATAACATCATGTTCAAATCAAACAAGAGATGACATTATCATTATGAGTAGTAATAGTAATAATTAGTAGTCTTTGTTGAATATATGGAACTTATGTGTACAAAGGATATTCTTTTCACCAACAGAAAACAGTTTGGTATAAGTTGATAAACTCCAAACTCAAATAGTTTACACACACACACACACACACACACACACACACACACAGAGCCAACAAGGAAACAGGAGCTACTGAATGATTATATTAGCAGATTGTAATCTGCTAGAAAATAAAGGTCATCGACTGTCTAGGGCCTTCAAAACATTACTATTCATCAGTCTAAATAAAACAATGATCATGTGGGAGAAGGTACCTCCCCAAAGAAAAAGCATTTAGGCCACCCTGTTGAATTTAAAATGAGATAAATTTGAATTAATTTCTTATAATAAATGTCTGAGAACAATGTCTGAATTGATATATAAAATAGATACAGAGAGAGAAGTTATAAATTATTACATAGTCACAAAATTTGGTAATTTCAACTCCATCACATATAAAATAAAGAGACTGACTAAATTAGTGATGTGAGAAAAAATAATTTTTCTATGCATTTTTTCCATTCAAGAACACATAATTACTGAGTTTACCAGTCAGGAGAAGAAACTTCATTAAATAATAAAAGGATATTATGTATAATTAACAAATTAATCCTGTAAATGACACTAAAGGAAGATTAAAGGCAACCAAACAGTCTTGCAAATAAGTTTTGTCAGCATAACTTCCAAATCCTACTTAACCAATAGTAATGAGCTTGTTAAAAATGTGTATCAATACCAAACTTCCTACATCATAACTCAATTAGCATATTCATTATTAAAACACTGCAATCCAGTATTATGTTGGCTTCCCACTTAAAAATATATTACATCCAGGACCTTCTAAGATGTACTTTCAGGTATCTGTAGACATTAAATTTGTCTTTTCTCTTAGTTCCTTCAGTATCAGTAAAACTATTCTGTCAAATCCACTAGCCATAAGTAATTTATCATTTAATAAAATTTGTCTTATGAAATGTACTAGCATATATTTAAACTATAATAAAAAGCATTGTCTCCTTTGGATATCTGTCCTTGAAGTTACTCTTAAAACAAGAAAAAAAATCCAGCAATGTCATCCCTGCTGGCTTGTTTTTATGAGATAGTCACTGAGTTCTACAAATAGCTAATGAGGCCAACAACCCTCATAATCAAAGCCCTGTAGTCCATCTTCGAGTGGAGCCACAGTAGTTTAAAGGAAGTGAAACTTGTAGGGTCAGCACCCGGATGCTGTTGATAAAAAAGCCCATACTCATGTTGCCATATATAGGTTGTTTTTCGGATTGGCACACGCTGGGCAAATGCATGCTATTTTTTCAGAATTTTTTTCTTTAACAAAGAGAAGAAAAATTAGTCAAAAAACCATTAGAAACAATATAGAATTTCGTTAAGCAAAATGATAGGAACTCAACAATGGTTGTTATATCACATATTGGTGTCTTCAAATTAGTTGCTCAGATTATCAGATATAAGCATGCAAAATTGATCAAAAAAGTTAAAAAGAGGAAACAAAATTAAGTTTTAATTGTTTCTTACAATATTTTTAACATTTTATTTATTTATTTATTTTGTATTTTAGGGAAGAGTCTACAGGGTGTTCAGGGTCTCACTACTAGATTGGACTTGTAGTGATCTGCCTGTTTACAGCCTCCCAAGAGCTGGGATTACAGGTGCTCGCCACCATGCCCAGTCTCAATTGCCATCTCAGCATACCCTTGGGTAGGGGCCAGCATGGCAGGCCTGGGGATTGAACCCCTGGCCCCTGGGCCTGCTTGCAAGTGCTTTAATTCACTGAGCTATTAGTCCGGCCCTTCCTTGTTTCTTACAATAGACCAGTATAAATCAGCATTACAATTATCCAAGCACAAATATATATATATATATATCTTCTTTCTTTTTTCCTTTCTTTCATCCCAGTTGTTCCTCCCTTTGAAGAGTTTTCTTTTTCCTATTTTAAGGTTTTGCTCAAACATTAGTGAGGCAAATTTTATACACAACTGAACAAGCAAATGGGAGGTGGTCTGCTTTGTCCACTTTCTTCCATGTGAGTATAGTACTCACCTTTGTATAGAGGATTCTCACCAGTAGAGGGAGAGTTGCCAGCCTTTTGTATCTTAATAAGAAGGAATTAATGAAGCAACAAACCTGTCATAGTTGAGGTGTGAATTTCACTTATAATACCAACTACAAATTGTTGATGAAGCTCTCCCTATAAAGATAGGTCTACTGGACTTGCTGTTAGGCCAGCTGACCTGTTATTTCTTTTCCTCCCACAATTAGACTTGGAAATTTGGAAAAGTTAACATTGGTAGCAGTCTCAGCCACTTGCTTGAGTAACAATTGCTTCTGCTACCATCCTCCTTCAAAACACAATTCTGATGGTTGGCTAGTCAGTCTTTCCCTAGTGACCATGAGTAAATGACCCATCCCTGCTCCAATGATAGCTCCTCTTCAGTTGTAGTTACACCATTCCACTTGTCAAGCATGTTTTTTTTTTGGCAGAATCAGGGGTTGAACTCAGGCCTTTACACTTACCAGGCAAGCGCTTATTCTACTGAGCTATCTCCCTGGCCCCTCAAGCATGTTTTAAAAAGGGAGATGTGTATCAGATTAAGGTTGGTTGCACAACAATTAGAAAAATAGCAAAAAATAAAAATACCAGTAGCTTTAAATAAGATGCACAGAAAATTCCTTGTTGGGGAAAGAAGTCAGGTGTAGGCAACATGAGACACTGGATACAGGGCTGACACAGAGATGAGGCTTCCCTAGTTTACTTTTCTGTCATCTTGCTGTGCTGTCTCAATACTTACATTTCTGCTCAAGCTCCAGAAAATGTTACTTCGGGCAACCGGAAGCTCTCACTGGTGGGACTTAGTCACAAGGATACAGTTAATTGGATAGGAGACAGCAGAGGGGAGGCTGGAAGAATGCAGAGAGGAGGGGAGGCAACTAGCACTCACTGCCACACTCTGTCCTAATGACAGCTGATGAAACAGGAAGAAGCTTCTGGAATTCTGCTGGGAGGGAGAAACAGAAAGAGACGCACTATAATTCTCTTCTGGTCACTGTCACATCTCAATATGGTGTCTGAAGATGATACAGGTTTGTTAACTCAGCAAAATATTCTAAAAGAGTCCAGTAGTCCATAATAGTATTGGGTCTT
>NDGM011047772.1:0-14687 GCA_002564305.1 Octomys mimax | reverse complement strand
CCCTGTACCAAATACATAAATGAACAAAAAAAAAAAAAAAGAAAAAAAAGAATACATACTTTTTAGTAGCAACTAAGGCCTGGGTTTTGGTGGTCAGAATCTAATGTCTTTCACTTATCTACTTTCTGATCCTGGATAACTTACTCATCAGCAGCCACAAAACCACAAGAAAAGGACAATCACACCACCTGCTTCACTTGGTATTAGTAAAGTTTGAAGAATATAGACAATTTTTATCATGTCTAATGCTCTATGCTGTGACAATAACTAATACTAAACATTGGTCTGTTATTGTTACAGTTCCTTGGCCTAACCCCGAGTACCTTTCAACTGTGTGAGGATAAGAAGTGAATGGGAGATGATTTCAATTTGTGCATTGATAATACATATATTTTAATACATCTATTATATATATTCAGCGGGGAATTATCCAGTTATATAAGGATAATTCATTACACACACGCACACGCACACCACACACACACACACACACACACACACACACACACACTCACATCAGCATAAATTATACAAATTAGGATTGAAAACCATGGCATTATCTCAAATTTAGCAAATAATTATTCAATAAATTTCACCATCTCTTCATAATAAAAACTCTTAGCAATGTAAGAGTGGACAGAAAACGCACACAGCTAGCATCAAAGAGAACAGGACCAAGAGTATTCTCTAAGATCTGTAATACAACAAGGGTTTTCATTCTCGCCAGTCTTAAGCAAACTGCCACTAGAAGGAATCATTAGCCAGGGCTACTCGACAAGTGATAGAAATAAAGAGACTCTAAGTTGGAAAGGAAGAAGTCAAATCCTTTCTCCATTAGGATGACATAACTTCTTTTAAAAAGTTGACTTTTTATATAGAAAGTCCTAAAAACTCCACCAAAAGTATCCACAAATTCATTAAAGTTCCAGAATATAAAATTTACAAGAAGTAGCATTTTCATATAATACCAAACTTGACAAAAAGGAACAGATAATCTAATTCACAATGTTTTTAATCTACAAATACACTTAACCATAGATGTTAAATATTTCTACAATAAAAAAATAAAACACTGATGAGAGAAATTGGGGAAAAGCATTCCATGTTCATAGATTAGAACAATTAATATTGGTAAAATGCCCATGCAAGCCAAAGTAATCTCCATCAGAATGACAATGTTACTATTACTAGAAATAGAAAAAAAAAAAGATTAACAAAGTTCAGATAAAAATCACAAAATAGCTAAAGTATACCAAATCCAGAAGAATAAAGCTGGAGATGTCACCATGCTTGACTTCAAAACTGACATGCATTAAAAACAAAATAAAGGAAAACAAAACAAAAACCAGAAGAAGGAAGTGAATAAGGGAAGGAAGGGTGTCAAGGTGTGGGGCGAGGGCGAAGGAGCAAGGAAAGGCAAAGGGGACGAACAAAGGATTTACATGTGTTATGCACACATAACAGCTTTCTACAAGGAATGTTAACATTATACTCCATACATTTGGACTAATAAACTAAAATAGAAAATAAAGTTAGTATTAAAAATAGAAAAACATAAAAATTAAGAAAATATAATAAAAAGCAGTAATAAAAAAGGAGCACGGAAATAGCATAAATCTTGCAAATGGAGTAGAATAGAGAAACTAGAAATTAATCTGTGTCCTCATAGGCAACAGAATTTAAACTGAAGATTCAAAGATGTACATTGGAGAAAAGACACCATGCTTAATAACTGGTACTAGGACAACACTATGCCCACATACAGAGTAATAGAATGCTATTTCTACATCTTATCATATGTAGAAATAAACTCAGATGAATTAATGACATAAAAATCAATTCAGATGAAATAAAATTAGAACTGCAGATCTGAATGTATGAAATCACTAAAAAACAGAGGAGAAGCATTTCAGGATATTGTATAGGCAAGAAAGTTGCAGTTAAGATCCTCAAAACAAGCCAACAAGAGCAAAAACATAGATATTAAATTATATCAAATTAAGAACTTCCATTATGCAAAGAAAACTAATAATAAAGAGACAAGTTGAAGAATGTAAGAAACAAATTGCAATCTTGTTCCTTTAATAAGGGACTAATATCTAGATATATAAGGAACTCAGATAAATACGAAAAACCCAAAT
The DNA here is from genome assembly GCA_002564305.1 of Octomys mimax. Classification (NCBI taxonomy): domain Eukaryota; kingdom Metazoa; phylum Chordata; class Mammalia; order Rodentia; family Octodontidae; genus Octomys; species Octomys mimax. The sequence goes on along the minus strand of NDGM011047772.1, from coordinate 12,546 downwards.
ATCTTATTTAGAATGAGCAACTGAACCACATGAACACTTCTCAGAAGCCTGGAGATGGCCAGTAGAAGCAGGTGGAGCACTTGCTTGGCATGCATGCTCTCTCCTTGTGTTTGAGCCATCTTCAATGTGACTGTTTCTAAAAACCATTAAAACAGAGCTACAGCATGGTCCAAATTTTCCACCATTTAGTATATAATGAAAGGAAATAATAGTGTTATTTTAAACAGTATGATACTTCACTTATTGCAGCAGTATTCACACTTAAGCATCATATTGTTGGATTGGAATGAATGAATGAAGAATATGTGTTCTACATGCACACTGGGAAGTTGTTAGGCACAAATAACATGAATTTGTCATCCGCATCAACATGAACAGAACAAGAGGATGTCAGTTAAGTGAGTCAGCCAGGTAATGAAAGACAAACACACCACATTCTCATTGGTGGACACTAAATAAGTTGTATCACAGCAGTAGAGAGCACAGTAGACATTAGTAATAGGGAGGGAAGATGCAGAGAGGCTGCCTGAAAGGCCCCAAGGCAATTAGAAGGGAAGAACATGTTGTAGTGCTCTATAGCACAAAAAGGTACTAGAATCTACAACAATTTACTGCACATTTCAAAAGAACTAGAATACAAAGATCCTGATAATGAAAATGATTAGAAATATTTCAGGAGATAAAAATAATTATCCTAAGATATCATATCAACCAAAAGTATTTGACAGTCTATGTATTGTATAAAATAATCAAGAGAACTAACACTCATCAAACACGTACAACTATATATTTTTTCCTTTTTCCTATGTTGTTTATCTTTAAAGTATAAGCAAGATTACATTTACATGGCATCACATTTGTTATTTGGGCCTAGTAGAATCAATCTATTATCCAAAGAAAGTCCTTAATTAAAGATTCTAACAACTTAATTTTCAAGGCTAAGCACTTACACAATACATGTGACAAGTATATCTAAACTTTGAGAATGACCAGGTAGCTCAACAGCTGTAGGATTCTCCATATATTCATCTCTCCTGAGACATGGAGAAATGAGGATACAGCTTTGTCAGAAGATTTTCTTGCTGCATTATTCATCTTCAAAGATGAGCCAGGGTGTGTGCCACTCACATATGCATATGCATACACATTCCCAGATAATAAGCCCATAAAACATCACCAAATCAAAAGCAACAAAATGAAGTGACATTTAGGCTGTGAAGTCTTAATTTAGGCACCACAATGATTAGAGTGTTTTAATATCATAATAACTGATAAATAGTCTACATGTCAGACATTTCATTCCTTTTTAATCAAAACTCCTAGTCTGCTAAATTAATCACCCCCTTGGGGTACACTAGCAGATTTCTAATTTAGTCAAGGAACATTAATAATGAAAAGTTCTGGGGCACATTCCTTTATTTATGTTCTTCTTTTTATTTAATTATCATAGAGCTTTAAAGAGACAAAGCAGGAATAGGGATGTTACCTTGACAGTTGCAAGCAGCACAAACAAATGCAGTGCTTCAAATCAGACATTAAACACTGATGGACACTGAAGAATCAGCCAACTCTCCCACATTAGGGACCTTTGGAAACACCTCTGTTTTATGCTCTGCCATGGTCATCTGTACACTGCCAGGTCAGTTCCGTGAGTGTGTGCTTGGTACCCATCTGCTGTGCTTCAGGCAGTAGAGAAGCACATAAAAACACATGTCAGCAAGAAAAGGCAGGAACTGGGCAAATAAAATGAGAAGAAGGAGGAAACAGCTTGAGGTGACTAGGTAGACTGCCCTTCACACCTTGCCCAAAGCCCGAAGAACATTAAGAATAAACAATTGCTCAATGGCTGCAATAATCACTATGAATTGCATAGAGGAAAATAAGGACAGACATTGAACACCAAGAGAAACAGAATGGCCACCTGTCTGGCCCTTCTATTTTTCTTTACCATTTGAATTGGAAACAATCACCTGCGATTAGGTCCCCAAGAAGCACACACACAGAATCATTAAAAGAATATTTAGGGAAAAGCTAGAATTAATAATCAAGGAAAATGAATAAACCATTCACAATTCTTCATAGGAAAACCCAACAACAGGAGAAGACAGTATCTTAGAAGAAAGAGACACAAATAGATACGATTAAACATTCAAAAGATAATCACTAAGCTACATCCATGAAACAAAAAATGCCTTTATTTTGAAAAACAGAACTTAAATTCTTGGAAAAGAAATAACCAATTAAATAAGAATTCTTAATAGTAAGATAATGAACTTATCCAAAAGGAAAGAGTTACTGAGTTGAGGAGAAGAGGAGAGGGAATAGGGAAAAGAGATTCATTTAAGTATGAAAGCAGGATGGTTTGGACAACTGCACTGTGCATTTCTGCTGGACTGTGGAAATAAGTAGTTAATGTTTTAATTTGTTTTGTCTTCTTTTTTTTCAATTCTTTCTCCTTTTTGACTTCTTAATTTCTTGCACATTTCTTTCTTTTTCCAATTTTGCCAGAGTGTATCTGGTAAAATACACCAGAGTGTATCTGGTAATAGGAATAGCTGTTTGCAAGACAACACTACATACTACAACAAATACTATAAAATTCATAGAATACTTTGGTAAGTGAAATTCTGTATCGCTATTAATTTTTTGTTTTAATTCTAATTTGTGCCCTCTTCAAAAAATAGCAAAAATTTGAAAAAAAGCATTCTTAATAGAAAAACTGGGAAAGCCAAAGAATATTTTTAAACCTCAATTATAACTCTTCCTGAATACAACATAAAAGTATAGAAACATAAGACCAAAAATTTAAGAGAAACAGTCCTAATATATAATATCTATCTCTATCTGTAGCTCTAACTCTAGCTCTAGCTGTAGCTCTATATTTAGATCTACAAATAGATCTATAACTAGATCAATATAAAGATGTCTCTTCTGGCTACTGCTTTATAGATAAATGACAACGTCCACAATATGCATCATTACTTGGTGACCTGCAATGACATTCTCAACACCTGAAGAATATACCTTCAGCTTCTCCTCTATTGCTCTTACAAAATGTTTTGTCTGATGCTCAATTACTTGGTGCCATGCAACTCATGCAGCTGTACTTGTCAGGGTTCCTTGGCAGAGAGACAGAGGGAGGGAGAGAGGGAGAGTGGGAGGGAGGGAGAGAAAGAGAGACAGAGAGGGAAGGGGAGAGAAAACAGTAGATAGACAGATACAGGTGTGAGTTTCAAAGACAGAGAGAGACAGAGACAGAGAGATGAGAAAAACTGGAAGAAAGAGAAAGAAAAGAGAAAGAGAAAGAGAGAGAGGATAGGTTTATTGGGGGAAAAAGTGACTGATGCAATGATGGAGCCCGAGAAGGCACTTTACAGGCCATTTGCAGATTGAAGACTCCATCTTATGAGTGATATCTCAAAGTCTAGAGGCCTGAGATCCCTGGGAGATGCTGTAGTAAGACCTGAAGTGAAAAGGCTAAATGTCTGAAGGCCTGGTGTCTGAGAAGAAGACAATAAAAGCATTTCCCAATGCCAGGAGAGACAGCCACTCATCTAGGGCTTTTTTCTTTTGCTTCCTCTTGGCTTTCAGTTTGCATGGTGAATTGATCTCCAGAGGACAGGAAGATTCATATGCCAGTCTGGAAACATCATTACAGACACACGTAAAAATAATACATTGCAGGTTATCTGTATCCCTGGATGAAGTCAAGTTGATACTTACAATTAACTGCCAAAACAGGGAAGGAGAAATGGTATTGATATGATAATCAGGAGGACATGGTTGTCTGTAAGATAAATATCACTCGAATAGACAAAACTTCATACCATTGATGCACTTTGTTATTATATTTATTTAAAACACTGTTCCTTTCATTTAAACTACATTAAATCAGCACCATCAAGCCAATACTTCCATAATTTTAACTCTATGTTATGTGAACTTTTATTATTATTGTGTTGTTGTTGCACAAACTTCCAGGCTATTTCCTCCCAACCTTAAATTTTTTAATCAATGCAGACCTTTTTAAAATGTTTAATTTTATTAAAAATGTGTAACTGTTTGGCTCATTTTATTCAACAGTGTCATATCTTTTCATTTTAAAATGCTGACTGATTTATGTTTTGAAACTATTATATACAAAATCAGACAATGTTAGTCTCTAGGGATAGTGCATGAATCTTTAATTAGCATCATTGTATTTATACAATTTTATTCCACATTTGTTCCTTCTGTATCATGCTAATTTTTGTGAAATGCTCTAATAAAGTCATTAAATATGCACATTCTTTTGATCTAACAGTTTAGCTCTAACAAGAATTTTGAACATATGATAACCCTAAAACTTCAGCTATCATTTACTTAAATGAATGTAATCTCTTAAATCACCCTTTCTTTTCAAAAGGTATCTTATATTAACATAGTATTTATTAACATATTTTCTGAAATTCACCCATGCCTCTTTTTTTGGTGTTTTCATTTAAGGACAACCTCATCTTCTGAATCTTCTCCCTATTTCTTTCTCTACATATTCATGTAATTATTTTATGCCTGGAGATGCAATCATTTAATGGTGTATCATCTGCCTGTTTCTTCCAAAAAGTAACAACAAAAATAACAAAATATTAACAACAAAATAATAAAGTGTTTTTATTATTGAATCACAGATAGTAAGTCTAAAAGTGAGAAGTAGCAGTGTTCTAAAACCTTAAAGGAGTAAAAATTAATGGATTTAGCTCAAAGATATCAATGAAGAAGACATTCTTTAGTTTGAGAAATCTGCAGCATAGAATAGTGAAGGAGTGCCTTTTGTGTGAATTCCTTAGGTAAGAATAATAAGTACACATTGTCTGCACCAATGCGATTGAAAGTTCATAGTTTTATGTTGTGGAGAACAGGTGCCTGGCTCTGACACAGACACCTGTCAGGTGTGTGGCACTGGGCAATTACCTGATCTCTTTTGTTCTCCACTCTTTCTCTTTTTAGAAGATGCTATTAGTGGTTATCTTAGAAATGGCTTAAGTGTAAAATATAATCTAATATCTTGGAGGTACCAGAAAGCTCTAATCAACTGTATTTTTCTACATTTTTGTTTAGATTTACCATGCTTATTTTTCTTATCAAATCTGCCCAATAAGTGAGAATAGGTTAAGCAACTGTGATAGATGTCTTATAGCATGAGCAGAAAAATCAAAGATAGTGTGTGATTTATCTACTTGCATTGGTTTTTACTCTTCTTTTTAGGTTCATATGATTTAGAGCAAAGGCAATATAGTCCATGCATTGACAATATAATGAAAATGAAACTAACTTGTAAATAAGAGCACATATGCCAATTTTAAGATTTCCAGTTCCTCAAGCAATTGTTACTCAATATGCATGTAGGATTCCTTAAGAATCCAACAAGTATCCACTCTGTAGATACTTAAGACATTTGTATATTGACATAGTATTCTCATATTACTTATGTATCTTCTCCATAACATTTAAAATCTTCTCTAACTTATTTTTAACACAATATCAATGCTATGTAAACACCTTTATACTTATTGTCTAGGGAGCTGGAAATTAAAATAGTCTGTACAAAAATGTTCTTATGGTCTCTACACTTTCCTGCTCAAGGTAGATGCCACTTCTTTGCTAGTGAGTTCAGTAACTAGGATTTCACTGCTTTGAGTCTCTCTTCTGGTTTGATGCTAAGAGTATCAGTCACTTAGGTTGTGTTCTGCTTCTAGCAGAAGAATATATGACTAACGATGGCTTAGTTCTACCAATTTGGAATCTGTAGATGGTTATACCAAAGCTGAACCGCGTTAGACTAATAAACTGGTATTTCCATGATTTTCTTTTCATTTGCAGACCCTTAGTAACTGGAGTAGCCTTCTGCCAGATATATGTGTGTATATATATATATATATATATATATATATATATATATGCATGTTAAGCAGTAAAGAGTGAAAGAGTGGCTCCATTTGACACAGTTTCATTTTACAAATTTTTAACAGAAAGAACAACATTTTCCATAATTCTGAAACATATGCCATGAGGATAGTTGGTAACTTAGGGCTAGTGTTTCAAAAGTAAGTACATCAACTTTAGAGTCTCACTCCTGAGCCACATTTCAGCACTTCTGTCATGATCCTCCCCTCTGTTCCTTCAATGAGAAAAACAGATGCTACCTTTTGTCCTTTTTGCTTAAACTAGCACTAAAAAGTAAAACAGTTGACTAAAATTTACATATATTTCATTCTAGAATTTGGTAGAAATCAAAATTGGAATAGATTGAATAACTTTTATTTATAAGAAGAAGGAACTATAACAATCATTCTTTAAACATTTGTGAAATTTTAATTCTTTAATTATATCATTAATCATCTGATAAACATGATAAAATTATAACATTTTATTTATTACTATAGCTGAAAAATTTGGATGTTTATCCATATATTTACTTCATTTACTTTTAACAATAAATATTTGATTTTCTTAATTAGGAGAGAGGTAGAATATTAAGAAAAGGTGAAAGAGGCTTTTTCTACTTTCTGTCCCAAAAACTTTTACATATATTTGCTAGTTTAACAAGTAGAGAAGAAAGACAGAACAGAATAATTTATTACACTCAAATGATATAATTAAATATACATAAAATAGAAATTATTAAGATATATTTTGGTTCAATAGCTAATAAAAAATTTATAGATACAGACAGCTTTTGATAAAAAATAAGTTACATTTATAAATCAAGCAATAGATATCTGGTAATCTACATAGCTAATTTGAAGACAACAATATACAATATAACAACCATTATTGAATTCCTATATTTTGTCTAGTGAAATTGTGTGTCCTTTTAATTTTCTTCTTCTTCTTTTTTTTTTCTTTTTTACTATTTTTACTCTCTTTGAACAAGATAATTTTATAAAGTATGAGCCTAATTCTTTCTGGGAAACAATAACATTTTACTGAGAGGCAAAGCTATACTTGAAATAATGAGATAGAGACAGTAAGTAGACTTTCCTACATTGGAAAATAAAATATTGAGGTATTATTTCTTATTAAAGGACTCAAAATTTCCATCAAAGTGTTCATACTTTATTCTGATTTAATTTCAACTTTCAAAAGATGCAAGTGCAGCTGTTCTCATAGGTGCAAGTGTTTGTTTAAATTTGCCCTTTTTGTCTCATTTCAAATAGTCAGTAGCATGACCACTGATTGGAAAATAAAAATTAAAAAAAAAAAAAAACAACTTTTTTCCCCATAGACTTCCAAGTGAGAAGTTTCTCAGTCAACATATTTACAATAAAAGCTTTATTCTCTTTTTCCTTCACTCTATTTCACTGAAAGTACACTGCCGGCTTTGCATATTTTCTGTTTTGTCAGAATGTGGAGGTAAATTTTAGTAGAGTAGTGATGTTTGCTGATTCACACATTTGTAAGCTCAGTGTATAAAATGCAGTTTGATGAACAATTGCTTGATGAATTGATGAATGAATCACTCTTATCATAGGCTATTCTAAAGTATTTTTAAAAACTCATAAAACTGGGTTAAAATATGTAATGGAACCGAGATTTAAACACAGCTATTCTCAGACTGTTATTCCTGGACAGGCCAATTTCAGTGGAATGTGGACATGACTGAGTGAGTGAGCGTGCGTCTGTGCTTGCACACAAATCGGAGCTTAGTTGTTTCAGAGGAGACAGTGTCTGTGATCAGAACAAGCCTTCCATAGTACAGGATGCCTATTTCTTCATCTCCCCAAATCCCCAAAATAATCCTTTCTCATTTTCTTTGATACACCACAAATTTTGTTCATAACACGGACTTTCCACTATCTGCAGTGCAATGTTAGTTTAGAGAAAATAGCACAGGGGTGAGTGCCAAGGAGGTTTCATATTCTCTTCGCACTGTGTAGATGAGGAATTTTCATTTCATACATCGTTACAACTTTCTCCAATGGCTGGACGTCAGTCTCATCTCGCCCCTTCACAACAAGCTACCTGCTGACAGACTTGGAATCAAGGCTAAACTGGAGCCATCCCCAAAGCACAGTACCTGTGCTACCTTGGAAGTTCCACTGTCTATGCTAAAAGTGTTATGTAATGAGACTCTTACTGCTATTTCATCAGACCAGTGCACAATAATAAGTTAATGAAGTATAACAAAATTTTTTAAAATGTCAAGCATAATGAAAACAGAAATAACAAAATAAAAGCTCTTCAACTGGATGTATACATTTTTGGGTTTAAAAGTACATGAGTCTCATGAACTTTATTACTAAATTATGTCAAATAAACTTACAATTTGACTATTTTTCAGCCTACTTAAATTGTCACAGTGGTATGAATTAGGACCTATCAGAAAATACTGATGCAACTGTGTATTTATTTTCAGGTTTGCTAGTCTTAATTAGGTCAAGTTTTGTCTTTGTTATCAATCTGTGAAGGGGAAAATCAAGATGATTAGCCATTGTTCTATTTTTATAATTTACATTTCAGCATCTACTGTGTATAAGATACCAAGAAAACCCAGGAAGCTCCTGAGATAGTCTGCCCCAGGGAACCCACTCCAGGAAGTGCCCACCTACCCCAAGCTAATACTTTGGCCTTCCAGAGACTGAGGCCAGATCCAGAAGGACTCTAGAATCAAGTCCCTGCCCATAGTCCTTGAGTTTTTCACAGCACAGAATAACAGACTTTACGATCCAGAAAGCAAGTTGACTGAAGAAGAAAACTCCCAGAAGGAGAGTCTCACTTCAAGACTGAAATGATGCCCTTTCAGAGAGACTGGACGAGAGAAAATCTTAGGCAATCAGTCTGGAGTTAGTGTGAGCTCAGTAGGGGTCCCCTGGTGTTACAGTTTGTATCTAGTTGTCCCCCAACAGCCACATGGGACAGCTTCTCCAGTTTGTGATTAATTCATAACGCAATGCTAGGATTAGGGGTGTGAGTGCTACACTTGGCCTAAGGTAGATAGCCTGGATGCAATATAACGGAGGGAGAGGCTTGCCTCTGCCCCTGCAGCTGCCAACACACCTTCCATTTTGCTCTTGCTGTTTTGCTGTTTTCCACCACTGTGAACTGCTGCCTTCTGCCATGTGCCAGTTTGCCTCGCAGTAAGCTGATTATGGACTGAAACCACCACAAACTGTGAACTAAGTAAACCTTTCCTTCCTTACCTCTGGGTGTCAGGAATTTTTGTTCCAGCAACAGGAGAAAAGTAACTGAGACACCTGGAATCCCCAGGGAGGGCAAGACACAGCCCAAAAAGACCATGTGGCTTGTACTCTGTGAGAGGCCAGGATTAGTAGGAGCAGTTGTCAGAGGGAGTGACTTTGAGAAGAAGTCATTTAATCTAGAAAGGTGTTTGAGCCCTTGCCATGATGCCAACATCCAGCAGAAATCAGTGCTCTGAATTAATATAGGTCATTATAAGAGAGGTCTAATTGTCTTTGCTCAAATAAAATCCTTTTTTGTTGTGGTGAAGAGCTGTGCTTGTTTCCTTGGATTTGTCAATATCCAGTGAACAGTTGTTGCCACTGTTGTCACTGATATACTACTGCATACAAAGTACCCTAATAGTAGCCAGAAATGGGTTTTCTCTCTTTGCTAATACCTGGATTGCCTGGGGGTCATACATGGTACAGTCACTAGCTCCCAAAGAACAGGGCATTGGGCCAGAGATTTGCAAGCCCCAGCACAAGAAAAGAATAATAGAACAAACATGGATAGGTAAGCAACACAAGGACTCCCCAAACTTCCTGGGCTCCCGAGTTGGTACAGAGGGCAGTGAAGGGAGGAAATCACAAGCTACAGAGCAAAGAGGTCTGAAGGGTGAACAATGAGCTGAAGTAGTTCCCTCAGGTCCTTCCAAAAATTTAAAGTTGTGACTAATTATAATGACTGTAGTAAAACAAATGATCAGTGAGTCTAGAGAAGACGCTAAATGAATTAACTAGAGGAGCTAAAGTGAATGAATGAATGAATGAATGAATGAACAGTATAGAGAACAATGGGAGTCCATAAAAAATTTCTAAACAGAAATCCAGAAAATTAAAAATAAGATAAAAGTTTGGAGAGCAGAAACAATCAATGTGCAGACAGACTGTCAGACCTATAGGCCAGGGCTGTGATCAAAGATCAATTAATAAGAAGCACTTTAAAACAAGGGCACAAGATAAATGGGTCCAACTGCTCCTAGATGACCCAAACAGGTCTAATGCTAATTAGAATTAGCAAAAAAAAGAAATCAGAAGACAGCACAAGACATAAAAAACCTGTTTATACAATAATAGCCGTAAACTTTCCCAACATTGAAAAATAATTTGGGCCAGGGAGATAGCTCATTAGAATTAGTGCTTGCCTAGCAAGCACAAGGTCCTGAGTTCAATCCCTAGTACTGCAAAAAAAATTTTTTTAAAAAAATAATAATTTTGCATACAGATACATGAAACTATAGAACCCCAAATAATTGTACTCAGAAAAAACCACTCTGCAACATATAATAATTTAAATACCAGAAATTCAACACAAGAGTAGAATCTTAAAGGCTACTATAGCAAATCCACAGATCACTTTTAAAGGAAAACCTGTTAGACTTACAGCAGATTTGTCAATGAAAATCATAAAGACAGAGGCCCTGAAAAGAAGGACTTCAGGATCTGTTTGAAGAAAATATCTTCCACAGTGTTATGTTTTGCAAAATTATCTTTCAAAGTTGATGAATAAAAAATTTCTATGAAAAGAAGACGTAAAGAAATTCATGACCGCCAAACTAACACTCTAAAAAAATCCCAGGGATATCCTAGAAAGACACAATAATGCTAAAATTATTCCCAAAAGCCAAAAAATGAATCCATCAGGCAGAGATGGTAGCTAAGGAGAAGGGAAAGAAAGCAAATCTTCACTGGGAAATTAATACAATGACAGGTATAAATCAATACCTATCAACTAAGACTAAAGGTTTACTCAGCTCACAGTTTGTGGAGGTTTCAGTCCATAATCACCTAGCTGAAAGGCAGGGTGGCATGACATAGTGGCCACCTTTCAAGGCAGCAGAAGACAGCAGAAAACAGCGAAAGCAAAAAGGGAAAAGATCAAGCTTCTTTCCCTCCCTTGTACTGGATGCAGGCCTCCTGCCCTTGGGCGAGTGTTGCACTTCCACCATCTCTGTGCCTGGTCTTGCATAGGAGGAAGCTATTTAAAAAATGAGGACCCTGGCTCCCTTCTGAGTCCCATAAGCTTCTAAACTTCTCAAATTAAGGGGCTGGGGAGATAGCTCAGTAGAATAAATGCCTGCCTGGCAAGCGCAAGGGCCTGAGTTCTATCCCAAGTTCTGCCCCCCAAAAATAAAAAAAAATAGGAAAATAAACTTATCAAATTAACACAATGTATCAACCATTACTCCAGTCAAAAGACACAGCTAAGTAAAGTTGATCAAGAAACAAAATCCAACTGTACACTGTATATGCCAAACACATTTAATGCAAAGTAAATCCATAGAAAAAAAATCTAAAGAAGGGCTTGCCAATAGCTCAGCAGATTAAGCCACAGGGGACAGGGGTTCGATCCCCAGGCCTGCTGAACCCAACCCGCTTGCCAGGGTGAACTGAGATGGCACTTGAGACTGGGTGTGGTAGTGTGCACCTGTAATCCTAGCTCTTGGGAGGCTGTAAACAGGTGGATCACTATGAATCTGATCTAGTAGTGAGGTCCTAAAAACCCTGTAGACTTTCCCCTAAAATACAAAAAAAAAAATCTAAAGGATACAAATCAATATAACACACAATAGGGATCTAAGAACAAACAGCAGTTTATATCTTGTTTTTAGATAAATAAGTTTCAAGCCAAAGCTGATTAAAATATACAAAAAGGAAATAGTGTTAACTGAATTGTCCAACATGAACAGATAACAATTGCAAACACATACACACACCTGAGTATTGTACACATAACTTTATAAAACAAATTCTAGTGTCCATAAAATAGCACACAAATGTCAATATAATTATAGTTGGAAATTGCAGTCTCCACAATCACAAATAGACAGATCAACTAACAGAAAATATTGAATGAAGCCTTTGAAAAAATGATGTTAATAACTCCATGCAGTGTTCTGCCCAACAACACAACACACATTCTTTGCAGTTGCACAGGGCACTTTCTCCAAAATAGATCAATGTTAGTTAATAAAGCATACCTAAAAACATAGAAACATCACAGTTTTACTATGCACCATGCACTAAAGGTACAAATCAATAGCAAAATAAAATATATAAGTTATGCAAACAAATGGAAATTAAACACACTCGTGAATAATCAATGTTTTTAAAAATGCTTCTATTTATTTTCATTTTTCCAATTATATTTCATTGGTACAGTTCAGGTTCACATAATGACCACATTCATCACACAGAATTTGTACATGTGCATGTGATCTGTTCCTTCCTTTGCCATTTCCATACTCTCTTTTCTTTTTTTTTCTTTGTTTTTTCCCCATAATTTTATTGATAAACAAATAGCAATGAGACAGTTTCAAATCAAATT